>JAEAOA010001197.1:0-22500 GCA_016746295.1 Potamilus streckersoni
TTTTTAAGTCTTCTTTTGTAACTGGCTGTAAATTATCCCAGTAACCACTCCAGCAGCTGTACCAACTATTACACCGACAGGACCAAACGGTGCACCAATCTTTGCCCCCGCTATCCCACCCCAGATTATTCCTCCTGCCATTAAACCTGAAAAAAATACAAAATAATTTGAATATTTTGACAAAGGTACTCTATACGTATATACGTGTGCCTGTGCGTCTATATGCATATTTTTTCTACCATATGGTTGACTAATCACCTTTTGAAACAACAGAAAAATTGTCAGCAATTATAATGTAGGCGTAATGTTTTGAACTGTATTGATAAAACCATGTATTTTCATAACTGATTTATACATACGCTGCACATCTAGTTGGTTGCTAATGGCTTTACTTACATCAGTAATAACATCTAGAATATCCTTGTTGTTCATGTTGTATAACTTTTCATATATAGACTCCTCTGTTGTGAGAGTGTGATACATGCAAAATAGATTTACTCAGAAGGTCGCAATAATGTACAGATAGCTTAATTGTTTTAGCAAATTGGTTAAATACCATAACTTTAATAGAAAAAGTAAGAATGAATGTTGAGGATACAACAAGTGCTTCTATTAAAATGTTTTTTGTTTCGCCAATACTTTCCCAAGCATAATATCATAGAAGTACTACTACCGCCTTGGAGTTCCAAAGATCTCAGGTTAGATTGATTTGCTAACGTAGGTACTGGTCTGACAGAGTAATCACCCCTTGATAGAGGGACTTCCTCTAATTCCCGTGAATATCTCAGCCATTACTTGAATGAAAGGCACTCTTCCTATATGGCCGTGACCGTGGTAAGTATGCTTGGATGTATATGCATTATACTTGGGTAAATAGTCGTGACGAAACATAGTTTACTAGAAACAACTTGTTTCTTCTTTAAATACGTTGCATAATCATAATGCATTAGGGAAAAAGGTAAGAGGTGAATATGCAATATCCGGTTCCCTATGGTATGTATGACAGATTCTAGATAATCCGACTGGAGAAGACGCTATCTGTTGGGAAGCGGCTGTAAAAATGGAAACGTTTCACATCCGCAGATTAATCGAAAGTTGTGTATGTTCGTTTTATAAAGATGTCAAAGGACCTGGAAAGTGATCTGTTGTGCTACCGTTATAGCTCCTACCAGATGGAGATGTACCCTGTGGGAAGAAAGATCATTTAGTTAAATGCTGTTGAATGTGGACTTTAATAGTCACCCCTTGGCATGTATAGTGTAAGAATACGTTCCAGAACAATAATAGGCTAATCGCAGTTGCTTTAGATCGGGATATAAAAAGAGTATCATATTCATTCGAGCTGAGTTTTGTCTTGCGATATTGAGCTAATTAGTGGACTAATTAAAATAGTACGAGCAGTTCACTTGCTTTATTGTAAAGCATGGTTAATCAGGATGAAAAGTCCATTGGGGAAGGGTTCAGTATCAATGGCCAGGTGAAATCCAAATTAATAAAAGATCATACAGGTATTGAATTCGTGCGATATCTCCTCTTCTATGATATCACAGGGTGTTAATTATCGTAGAAAGGGAAGCTTAACTTTTCTGGGTGCTAACTGGTTCGCATGGAAGCGATTAGAAAATTAGCTATTGAAGTATGTATATCTCCACTGGAATAAACCTCGAATGGTTGATGATTGAGATAGTTTGTCCAATTTATATGGTTCGGTCAACACTTGGACCACGCAATAATTGTTTTGAGATTCCAATAAGGAGACCAAGGACGAAATCGTCCGCTGGCATAAAGACACACATACAGCCGGCGATTAAATTATCTGGAAGGCGGATTGCACAAAATATGTATAGAACTAACCATTGCATGAATTAAAATCTCTTCCCTAGGAGATCCAGACATCTTACTTTAAGATCTAGTCCAGACCTAGTCGATCAAATCTTGAAAGAGTACGACATCTAAGACATTCTTGCTGAGAAGAGAGTGCGAAAAGACGAGTTTCACTTATAATCAAAGTTATGCTCTACGATATAAACAGCATGTTGTTTGTAGCTCGTAGTTTCCAAATCAAATAGCTTCTGAAAGAATTTTTGAGTTGGGAGTGCAAGCCCGTATGCTGCAAGTCCACACCGATTGCACATACATAATGCACAGTGCATTGATTCATTTATGTATTCCTTCGCAAACAGGAGAAAGTTACAGAGTTGATTTAATGAGCATAGATTGGGGATCAACTGCGTTGTGGCTGAAAGAGCAGTTGCCGAAAGCTTAGTACATATCCTAAATGTGATATACAGTCCCAAGGAAACTACTGTAGATTCTCCATTTCTTCATAGTAAATCTTCTAAAGTCAGCTGCGAAAGATTTGAGTCTGCCTCCTATAGTAATATCAGTAAAGAAAAGGACGTTGAACCTGTCTGTCTTCAAAATAAGGATAGTCTCGTGGAAGCGCTTGTGAAAACGATGCACCTCCATCTAACTCTTCCACTTTAATTCAGTTGTAGGAATGTTACCCAGAGACATGCGCTCTAGGGACGTCCCTGCAATCCTTATCGCTTGTCTTAAAATTCCCTCCACTATAGTTAAGATGGAGGGGGATTTTGCTTTGTAGATAATTGCACCTAAATGGTCATTAGTGAGGAGAATATATGATGGACGTTGTTAATGCACATTGGGTGAAGATCGGTCTGAAATGATAGTGAGCATTTAATCTCTTTTATTTGTTGTTAAGTTCATAGTCAGTAGTATGGTAATTGCTATGCTGTACTTGTAATTTGTGATGTGAACCTGCTATGAGTATGCACCGCTAAATCCGTGTGATTCGTTGAGGAAGGATATATAGTTAGTGAGGATCGACACAAGGTTGATCCCACGGTCACAACATTAAGAATCAACTCATATGCAGGCAATCAGCATGCATTGCCATACAGAACCCCATAGATGCTTGAAATTCGTAATTGACATAAAACTCA
This sequence comes from Potamilus streckersoni, assembly GCA_016746295.1. Taxonomy (NCBI): domain Eukaryota; kingdom Metazoa; phylum Mollusca; class Bivalvia; order Unionida; family Unionidae; genus Potamilus; species Potamilus streckersoni. Next base: position 2,967 of record JAEAOA010001197.1, read on the forward strand.
CCTCCAAAACGTCAACAAATGTTCAGGTTGAGAAGCATCTGAAAGTTTAATCTTCGTAGATAATTCTCTCGTGATAAAAGAGCTTTAAATCCAACGGGTGATGTAGAAAAACTATCAATTTTCGTCGTTTTTAAATTAAGGCAATGAATCAAACGTCTCCTGCGCTACCTACGAATTAGTTAGCTAATAATTTGATGATGTTGGCCCGCTATTGTGATTTAGATCCCGTTGCTTCTAACGTGTATGTAATGGTTTAGGGTGGAAGTCTAGGATATATTAAGGGATGCAAGAGAAATGATTTCGTCCTTGAAGCCACGACTGCCTTCTGTTCATAACAGCAAGCCCTACTTGTATTGAAATAGTGGCAACTATACAAATCACACATGTGCGACAGACTGACAAGAGTTTGCCATAGTCTTAGCCCGCAAAAGCAAAATTGAGCAGACCCAAAATACCTTGAGAGTTTTGTGTGTCCTGTTTTGATATCGTAAGTAAGCTATACAGTAGTACAAATGACCTGATCATGTAACAAATTATATGCTAATTATTAAAAATAAAAACGGATACGAGATAGACAATTCTAGTCACAAAATACGGTGATGCCATATGAACTGAACATCCAAATGTAGGTTAGATTGATAGAGAGTAATATATATATATATATATATATATATATATATATATATATATATATATATATATATATATATATATATATATATATATAGATGCAATAAACTGACGACGAACAGTACGAAACTAGTAACTAACTAGCCTAAGCGCTTTCGACTCCCAATGAGTCTTTTTCAAAGGCAAATACAAAACATAGTTACGACAAACAAATAAACACAAAAACGTTGCGTTTGTAAACCTCTACATTTCTATCTTCACATGTGCTAAAACTATAAATACAACCAGCTTGTATAGACTAGTTGCGGAAACTGAAAACGTTGTATAATTCCCTAAAAGTCTACAAGCCAAAGCGACATCTATTTTTACTTTGTGTACATATGTAACGCAGATTATATCCCGGATATTTGGTTCTATACCGGTTATTCTTATAGTAAAAATTGAAGGATAAGAAGATTTAGAAAATGTTAAATTCTACTAGTGCATAGTTTTTATTTTCTAGTCGTCTTGGTTTAGACCGCTTGGTTTCAATGTTCTAAGGCGGCGTATCCAGTATGATTCCTTTTCCTTCCTGGTTTCGGAACTCCAGCTGTGGTTGTTGGCAATAGCGATAAGTATTATATCACTGAAAGTGTGGCCAGGGGAGGAGAAGTGTTCTGCGACCGGGCTTCTGTACAGCTTTTTTGTCATCCAATCAGATCTATGAAGGTTTATCCTTATGTGTAGCTTTTCAGTTTCTCCCACGTACTGAAGGCCACAGATCTTACATGTGATGAGATAAATCACATTCTCTGTTTTGCACGTTTTGTGTGGACCATGTATGTTTAGTTTTTCTTTAGTCACTGTGCTAGTGAATGTCTTGGTCTCTATCATATGTTGACAGGTTTTGCATCTTTTATCGCCACAGGGTCCAGATTGACTAGGTTGGTTTTGACTAGCGATTGTTGTTAGCTTGGCCCTGACTAGGATGTCCTTTAGGTTTTTTGGTCTCCGGTAAGCTACTACAGGTTTGTTTGGCAGACCTATAATCTCAGGTAACGGGCACCCCACAGAAAGGATATCAGAATATTTAGATCATTTTATGAGACCACATGTCCACAAATTACCATCATATCTTCAAGACACGACAGATTATCTCATAAAAAGCAAAGCTAGTGAACCATTACTGCCAGATACATTACTTGCTTCCTTAGACGTCACATCTTTGTACACCAACATACCGCACAACGAAGGGTTACAGGCATGCAGCGAAGCATGGGAAACAAGAACTGTAAACAATCCACCCACACACTTCTTAATCCAACTCCTGGAGCTTGTCCTAAAACTCAACAACTTTGAATTTAATGAAGAAAACTACCTACAAATCAATGGAACTGCAATGGGTACTAAAATGGCCCCTTCGTATGCTAACATTTTCATGGGAAAACTTGAGGGAAAGCTCTTAGCATCGGTTGAGCGTACACCATACCAGTGGGTACGCTTTATCGATGATATAGAAATGAAGTGGCAGTATGGAAGAGAAAGTCTGGATGACTTCATTTCAAAGGCAAACAACTTCCATCCTTCAATAAAATTCACGGCAGAAATTTCCAACTCAAACCATGTTTTCCTGGACACAACAACCAGACTGGTGGAAAACAAATTACACACAGACATCTACTCGAAACCAACCGACAAACACCAGTATCTTCTCCCAACCAGCTGTCATCCAAAACACTGCATTAAGAACATTCCATATAGCCAAGCACTGAGGATACGCAGAATTTGCTCCGACGATGAAAGATTCATAGAAAGGTCTGAAGAGCTGGCTAAACATTTAATTTACCGAGGCTACGACAAAGACCTGATTGCGGAGGCAATCCAAAGGGCCAAACAAACAAACCGTGATGACCTACTCAGATATGGACAGAAAGAAAAGGTTGATAGGATACCATTTATTCTGACCTATCACCCAGACAATCCCAAAGTAGGTAAAATCATCGCAAACCACTGGCCAACCGTGCAATCGTCAGACATACTAAACCTAATACTTCCGAACAAACCTGTAGTAGCTTACCGGAGACCAAAAAACCTAAAGGACATCCTAGTCAGGGCCAAGCTAACAACAATCGCTAGTCAAAACCAACCTAGTCAATCTGGACCCTGTGGCGATAAAAGATGCAAAACCTGTCAACATATGATAGAGACCAAGACATTCACTAGCACAGTGACTAAAGAAAAACTAAACATACATGGTCCACACAAAACGTGCAAAACAGAGAATGTGATTTATCTCATCACATGTAAGATCTGTGGCCTTCAGTACGTGGGAGAAACTGAAAAGCTACACATAAGGATAAACCTTCATAGATCTGATTGGATGACAAAAAAGCTGTACAGAAGCCCGGTCGCAGAACACTTCTCCTCCCCTGGCCACACTTTCAGTGATATAATACTTATCGCTATTGCCAACAACCACAGCTGGAGTTCCGAAACCAGGAAGGAAAAGGAATCATACTGGATACGCCGCCTTAGAACATTGAAACCAAGCGGTCTAAACCAAGACGACTAGAAAATAAAAACTATGCACTAGTAGAATTTAACATTTTCTAAATCTTCTTATCCTTCAATTTTTACTATAAGAATAACCGGTATAGAACCAAATATCCGGGATATAATCTGCGTTACATATGTACACAAAGTAAAAATAGATGTCGCTTTGGCTTGTAGACTTTTAGGGAATTATACAACGTTTTCAGTTTCCGCAACTAGTCTATACAAGCTGGTTGTATTTATAGTTTTAGCACATGTGAAGATAGAAATGTAGAGGTTTACAAACGCAACGTTTTTGTGTTTATTTGTTTGTCGTAACTATGTTTTGTATTTGCCTTTGAAAAAGACTCATTGGGAGTCGAAAGCGCTTAGGCTAGTTAGTTACTAGTTTCGTACTGTTCGTCGTCAGTTTATTGCATCTATTTTAATTAATCCCTGACAGACTTGATCCCTTGGTGGATCCAGTACGCTTGAGAGGGTTGTTATTCGCCATATGATTTGTATTCTTTATATATATATATATATATATATATATATATATATATATATATATATATATATATATATATATATATAGATATATATATATATATATATATATATATAACGAGATTGTACAAACAGGAAAAATTAATAAAGTGTCATCTATACGACTTTTATAAAGTGTCAAAAGAAGGCCTAATAAAGACAATCGAGCCTCAATATATAATATAGATTATAGAAGACTTTTCAATGACGATCTATACAGGAAATTCAGTTTGTTTTACGCGTATACGTAAATTGCATGAGATAAAGAGCTTAACTTCTATGTGATCGATCGCATGGGAAATTTTACATAAGCTAAGCGGTTGTCAGAGCTCACTACAGACTTGCAGACACATTTCAATTATATTTAGAGCGAGAGCTAAAGGAAAGTCTCATATGTTTACCACTGCAAGTGCGTACATAATATTACGTGTCGACAGAGATTAAATATACATAACTTGGTAGTCATAGGAAGAAAGGCAGCTTGGAAATATAGCGTGAGAGTTCTTCCTTTTGAAGAAATATGACTTCTCCAACTTATAAGAGTAGAACTTAAAGTAACTTGGTAGAGGATTTTTGGGATTTGTGCGCCAGTCCCTGTACTAAGAGGAGATTACTCTGCTCAACATAGGTATGCAGAAAACTTTTAGCCTTTTCCCTAAAACTTGTTAGTTTGCGAAGTTTAGATTTGCTAGGCTTTAGTAGTTCTCCTAAGATAGTGTGATCAGGTAAGATATTCAAAGAAGACACTTTTGAGCTATCGCGCTAGAATGTCATATAATGTAGTCTTAGATAATTTGAGCGGACATGTGTAAGCAAGCCTCATTAACCTGACCTATCTTTTTGTATTTAGGAAGGCAATTATTTAGCATTGCATAAGGTACAATGTAATGAAAGTACGATATGTTCTTTTAACTTAGTGCAACTGCCTTTCTCTCTGTCCTTATCTATATCTGTCTGTTTCTCTGTATCTCTATCAGCAGCAGGGGGGGGGTGAACCCTACAAATGTTTGCGACAAAATCGATTAAAGCCTGAGAGTGCCAAATGGAGCCTTCCTACGAAATCTCATATTTTAACCCCCAAAAAAATAAAGACCCCATTTTACAAATTGAACCTTAGCGATTTTGTCGTAAATACATTGTCATAACCACCCTCAAAATTGCTATCATCTACGTCGCAAATATGTTGTCATCTCGCCCTCCCTGCTGCTGATTAATACAAATTATTTAACCAAATATTTGTTAGCTTTTCACAAACAGACTAATCGATAATATTTCACCACGTAGATCAATTAAATTATTTGACTGATCGGTGAGTGTAAAATTAATTCTAGTTAGCGAATCATTTTGACATTGCATATAGACTGGATTAGTCGGATTCTCAACAATTAAAAATCCTGGAGGGGGGCTGTTAGTGCAAATGAATAAAGAATGTAACCTTGTCGGGCTTGATTTGATTGTTCCATATTAATTTAATAACTTCCTTCGATTACATCACACGTTAAATTAAGCGCGATCACTGATGAAATATCCACATTGTTCGGTGCGATATGTCTACCGTCGCCGTTTTGAGAAATATTGTGAGTCAATATAGTTGGTTTGGGTTGTTTATTTTCCCATTCGTCATGAATTATTCTGAATCCCTCGTCGATGGCCGCTCTAAGATTTTTCTTCAATTCTGGTATGTTTTATCCTGGTAGTTTAAACGTTGGAATATCTTCAACGGGGATTTTATATTTCTCTGCAAAAAATTTACTTAATTCAGGATCATCTGCTATTTCTTGAATGTTTCGAGAATGATATTTTTCTGCGTCATCGATAATTTTATTACATGTAGCTACCACGCTGATGAATTCGTCTTTAGTGAGAGAACCGGATCTTAGAGATACTAGCAGTAATGAAAGATCATTATTTATCGCTGTGAATTTATCAGTAATACGACGTTCATCTAACTCCTCATTAAAGTTTTCATTCAACTCTTTTTTCAATTTCTCCTTCACCTTTTCATCCCTCTCTTCCTTTAATATCCTCATCCTCTCCTTTATGATCTTAGAAAAAATACTAGCTGCGACCCCCGCGATCGCCTTGCTAAAGAGATCAGAAGATGTATTCCTGCGATTTCTATTTCTTTCTACTGGATTCTCGGATGCTATCTTATCAGTGACGTAATCAGACTTTACAGGCTCGGGCGTGGAAATGCTAGCACTTCTAGGTGGATCTTCCGGCCATGCTAATACTGTTCTTATTGAACTGTTATAAATATCTGCAACATACCCAGGAGAGCTTATTTCAATTGTAGATGATAGTGTTTGTTCATGAACTGTTATCGCAATTTTTGATTCCCTTCTAGTAATGGATTTTATTCTACGTTGTAATTCATTATTAATTTGCTCAATTTGATAGGACCCAGTTGGTATTGAAACAACGTTCCAATCTGTAGTGTCATCTTTTTATTCCTATATGCAAACACCAAAGAATTATTAGATCTCTGACCACCAAATGAAACCGATCTGATATTAGGCCAACTATGATACACTCGTAATTTTGCCAACGCGATTTCCTTTACTGAAACAGGGGAAGGAAAATTCACACTGAATTTAGGGTTTGTTGACGATATTGATATCATGCTTGTTTTCCGCGGAGTGGTATTTTCTGCTATCCGCTGAAGTAGTTGAATCTCTTGCGACATTATTATTATTTACAATGTCTAATTTTGCAATAGATGAAAAAACGCTAGCGTTTTTAATCGTAGTATCATAAATACGTATCCTCGCGGAGAATTCGTCTACGGTAATCATCGTATCATCAATCGATGATGACATCAACGAGGATAATTGTGAGTAACCGTTAGATACTGCTTGATGTTTTACTATATAGTCGTTAAGTTTTTCTTGAGAACACGATGATATTTTTTAGTAATAGCATTTGCAATTCCAGCAAATGTTGTCACCGCGGAAATAGCAATTGGGACAGCAATCGGAGCTACCATTGTTACTGAAGATAGTATAATACCAGCACCGGCCATTATACCAGATACCGAGTATACTGTAACATCAATCGCGGTAATTCTCCTGCGATACTTTTTAATTTTTATTTCATACTCATCAATGAGTGTTTTGAGTTTTGTTAAAAACTCTTTGACGGTATCATAGCGATATTGCGATGATGGAATCATATTATTTTAAAATCTCAAGTGGTTTCTAATTATTAAAAATTCTAATTCAGATCTGCTACAAACTCCATGTACCATACAAATGATGTCTTATTTAAATTAGGATCAGTGCTTGTTATTGTAAACCGTTTGTATTCACCCACGTCAATAGTCGTTGAAATCACGTTGTTGTATCCATATGAAGTCGATGATGATATATTAAACTGGTTCAGTGACACTATTGTTAATCGATAAATACCCGGCTTTGACACAGTGAGAGTTATTGTATTTTTATTAGGTTCCCAATCTAATGATCCAGAGAAAACTGTGTATACCATATTTATGATATTCCTCTCATGAGGAATCTTTTTTTTTCAAGTAGCGGAAGATTGTTTTTGAACGTTGTAATATCCGTGTTGATTGCTTCCAATTGCCGATTAATCGCTGGTATTTCTTCGATGGATTTTTTTAATATCCGGAAGTTTGATATCTAGTTTATCAAGTGGATCTCCTAAATATTTATCAACAATGTTCTTACGAAATGTTGAAAACTGTTTTACGTGTTCTTCATATCTTAATTGGAATGTTGCAATTTCCACCATAGATGTTTTTATCTCTGCAATTTTCGGTGTGGTTACTTGTGGATTTCCAAGGAATTCTAGCAGCTGTTTGTCGATTTTGTCTACGATTGACTTTTGTAATTCATACAATTTATTAAATTCAGCTTTATGATTGTTATATTCATCATTGAGTGATTTTAACGCGTTTGCTGTGCTATCTACTGTTGTTAGTTTATCCGTGATCGTCGAAACAAATATCCCCGGTTTGAGTTTTCCATCATTTGAATATAACGCTATTGTATTTTCAACGACGTCACGTCTTCGTATTTAGATATCATCCAATGACACATTACTAGATTTCAATTTGCCCTGGCGATCTTGAAATACAACTATTTCCCAGGATCTACACTTGACAGGTTTAATGTCTCGGCGATTTCATCTTCGATTATTTTTTTACATTTTCGACAGCGAATTTACTATCGGTTTCTGTTTTTTTGACTCTGATAAAGGTCGTCCCCAAATATCAATCAATATACGAAAACGCTAACGTTTTTCTAAATCATAACGCTATCGTTTTTGCCATTGCCTGCTAGTATATTCATTAACAACTTGTGGTGGTTTCCTTGGAAATCTAGATTTCTCTGCAAGGACGTTTAATACTTCACGACCGCATATCGGTGGATCCTTTAACCGTTGTGTTGGTAGCGTGGAATAAAAAATTGGAGATGACTTTGTTATTGTGGATACATATCGCATCAATTCTTTTGGTGGAGCTAATCCATATGAATCAAAATAGACAATTCCACGTGGATCAATTGCATATGCGACCCAATGAGTTCCTTTTCCGCTGCTGTTATCAAGATTGATAATACCCGTTTCATTTTTCATTGGTTTTGACGGTAATTGATCTCTCATGAAAACTCCTCTAAAGTTTTTTTATTGATAATGATTTTACAGCATCAATTAAATCAAAATTGGACATTGGTGAAAATCCAAGGGATTTTTCTACTAATAAGCCGTTCCTGGTATTCTTAGGCCCGTGCCCTTGAACCACTAGTGTGGAGTTCCTGATAGTCTTAGACCCTTTCCTTTTTTTATAACCTTTCCCAGTAGCTTTTTTCAGGGCCATTCCTGCAGCAGTACGAACGGCTCCTAACGCTGCCGCCTTCGCAACTGCTGGGGCAGCCGCTGCAATCAATGCTGGAATAGCAGCTAACAGCGGGAATATACCACCTGATTTTATCATACTGGCGATTGCTGCTTTCGAAAAATCAATTTGAACTCCTCGTTTGTTCTTTAGCGCATCATTGAAATGTTTTATTTGACGATCTGTCAATGATAATTTATGTGCACCACCGGACATTTGAGTGGGTTTCAGCGTTATTGTGGTTCCACATTCTTTAGCAGACTTTGATTTCAATTTCTTGACCTGACCATCAGTCAGCTGGACATTAACAATACTATATGTCATTCTATTCTAAAACATAATTTACACTTTTAATTGATCTTATTGTGAAAATCCTAACTACATGTTTTCTACTGGTGCATCAATAAGTCTCATTCGTCCGCAATTCCTTCTAACAACATTGATTTATCACTGAGAATGACAGCAACTGCTCTATAATCTGCTATACCAGCAGGGCGTTGTACCCGAGCTTGGAAGTATATATCAACAACAGATTGTCTCATCATGTCAAGATGTTCCAATGAAAAGTAATAAATCGGATAGTGTTTTTCAAAATCAATTTGCGATATTTGCAAACCAGTATCAACATTTTGATCACGACCCATATACGACAATATTCTATGATATACACGTGCTACGTTGTTGTTTTCATAATTAAGCTGTACAATCTCTGCTGGCTCTTGTTGTCCATTTATTCTCAACGAAACTTCACTTACTCCTAATTTATCAAATATCATATGACTAGATAATTGACGACCCACTCGATTTGCATCCTGTAACGCTATAAAGATATGACGTGGAGCTGAAACACCTTGTTTTGATGCTAAGCGCCATGTAAATTTGCCATTTACATTATCCTGCTTCGTATCAGTCGTTGTTGTTAGCCAACTTAGCAATGATTTTCCACCTGTGTCCATAAACTCTAGTAATTGTTGCTCTATTGTAACTGCTGGTGTCAAGACGGACATCCATAGAACCAATTTATTTAACATGACTTTCCCATCATCAACACCATTAGCACGCCAGATTGCATCATTGTCATTTTCTTTTCGCACTAACACAACCGTATGCTTTGCTCCATAGATGACTTTTCTGACATTTCTACAAAATCCGAATATGTGATGTAACGGAATAGCACATGAAAACCGTCGATGCTGTCCTTTTAATGCTCCTTTTCGTGTTGCAAATTCTAGATTGAAATCATCATTGACTCTTTTTAAAATGTCGAATGGATTAGCTGAACCTTCACGGTCTGGATTAGCTGCGAGTTGTTGATCAGCTTCTGCAGTAGCTGCCGCAGTTTGTACTTTTATAAACTGAAAATGGTCAGCATGATCAGAAGTATCCTTAGGAAACATCATAGACGGACCAGCCGACCTTGTATAATCATCAGAATATCTCGCAAGTCCGATTATTGTTGTTGCAATATCAACATCTTGTTCTATTGATTCAATTTCTTTTCCATCAATGATATATCTTGCACTGTTAAATAGCGCCATAATGCCATTATTTACGAAACCAACTCGGATATGTGGGTTATCCCCATATGGTGTATCAGCTGCAACATTTGTTATAAGCTCTCCTTCTACTTCAATAAACGCCTCACACGGCAAAAAGTATCTACTTGTATCTTGAACTTGAAGTTCAACTCTCCCCCGTTGATTAGGTTCTCTTGCAGTATAGGCATAATACTGATAGTTAATTTTAGAATCATCTTTATTCACTGGTGCTGCCATATCAAACGCTGGATCAGCAATTTTTTTAAATGCCATTTATACTAAAACACTATAGTTTTTCTAAATGTAGTAATGCTATCATTTTCTTTTTCGTCTGACATTTTTACGATTTCCTCTAAGACCACTTCCCGCTATCATACTTGCAATATTACTACTATCTGGTGAAGTCATTGCTAATGATGCGAGTTTTTGTTCCACTGCGTTATTTATCACTTTACTGACATTTGCAGGCATCATTGTTGTTGAAGGAAGCGGTGTTGAAACCATTTGTGGTGGCTTTCTTCCGAATCTAGATTTCACCAATGACGTTATTCTATTCTTTGCGGTAGAAAAGGCCGTTTCTGCAAGATCTCCAACAGCGTTAATTCCCTTATTACGAATAACATCAATGGCTTTCATCGATAATTGTTTAGCAATTGGTGCTACTTTTGGGGCTATTCTTGTGAATAAACCCGCTATGGTATTTCCAAGGCCGTCTCCATAGTGTGCCTTATAAACGGGCAATCGTAAGTTTACCTCGTTTGTTGGTTTATTGTGATTATAGTGTACTATCATCTTATTTGAAATGACTTTGTAATTTCTAAATGCAAGCATTTAGAAATATCAATCGCTATAATAACCACTAAATTCCCCTGGAATTCTGTCCATTAACTCATCCAAGAGTTCTCGATACGTATGAATATCAATTATCCCACCTTGGAATAATCGTCTGCAAATATCAAATGCTTCATTAGTTATTTCGACTGAGTTATTCCCAGCTCGTTTACCTCCCATAAGAACCTCAAGTCGTGATATATCGTTAATGATATTACTAGGACATATATGAGAATCATGATGAGAACTTCCATAACCCTCTCCTAAAGAACTTTCTGATTCGGAAACGTTTTGAATTTCTGGAGCTGATTCGGAAACGTTTTGAATTTCTGGAGATTGTCGACCTCGACCTCGACCTCGACCTCGTCCTCGAACTTGTTGTTGTTCTTTTCGTTGTTCTTTTTGTTGTTCTTTTAGTTGTTGTTGTTGTATACCATACGCATCAACTCCCATTTTAAAAGCTCTGTAATTCAATGTATCCTTTTTTAATTTGCCGGAGATTTCTTTATTAATTTTAAATAACCAATCCACCCAGTCATCTCGTTTTATTGTGTTTTTTTTATACTCGTCTTTTAAAAATTCCCCCCTGTTATAATAACTTTTTACAGCGAATTCACCAAATGACATATAGTCTTCAGGTTTCAGCAATTGAATTCGTCTGATTTCTGCTATAGCTTCATCAGTGAATTTCTCGTTAAAAGGAACACTTTTTTTAGTGGACCCTTTTTCAATAGAATCATTGGCATCTTCAACGGGGTTATCATCAATATCAATATTACCCATTTGTTGTATTTCTCGCTGAGTTTGTAACTCACCTGAAAGCTGTTTTATTTCCTCCTTGGTTTGTTCAGTTTCTGTAGCAATCTTTCCCAGCACATCAATAATAGGTACTGTTCCTTCTTTAGGGATTTCGCCGTATATAGCACGTTCTGTTGCAAGTTTCATATCTTTAGTGGCTTTAGTTACAAGGGCGAAAAGCTGTTCACTCCCAATAGAAAAGTCAGTCTGCGCTTGCTAAGTTGTAGTTTATCTCGCACGTCATCTCGAATCGGTATAAACTTTTTCAGTAATGCTAACCTCTCGCGGGCTAGTCTGGTAGTTAATGCTTCTGATGTCATTATTGGAAATGCTAACGTTTTTTTCAATTGTGGGTTTCAATGCTTGCATTTCCAGACTCATCAATCAAACGTCTTATAGATTTCACTTTCAAAGCAGTCTCTGACCGAACTTGGTACTGTTCCCCGAGTTTCTTTCTAATTGCTTCAACTATACTAAATAGCCGAATGAATAAATTAATATCATTGTTATACAAAGAAACATTAACCGCTTTTTGGATTCTTTTTATCAGTGAATACATTTTAGGTAGGACATATCTTCCATGTTTCAATTGTATATGAATTTGTTCAAATTCATTCAAAAGTCTGTCTTCATTCAAAAATTCAGAAGGTACGATTCCTTGATTTCTTAAATTTGATATTTCTGTGATGATAGATGTAATATCTTGAAATTCCATTTATTGAATATTATTACTAATGTATTTTCTTATCTTTAAAATATTTTTATCGATTCCCAACATACAAAAAAAAAAAAAAAACATATACAATGCCTATCCCTTCCTCATTCGAGTTCCTAGGCAAGAAAGGCATACATTAAAGACTTATACAATACCCTAACCCCCCAATCGAGTTCAAGGGCGGGTTATATGGGCATAAACGTGAAATTCAAGTGATTTCTTTACAAACATTGAACATATAACATAAAGCCTCATTTGGAAACCTCTTTCGCGCCAAACGACGTCAAACAGGCCCAGAGGGGGGAAAACACATTCTTGGAACTCATTGAGTGCCTTCGCATTAAATAAGCCCAAGGGGCCACAAACATAGATCTCCCAATTGGAAGCTCTAACGTAACAAATGCTATATTAGGTCTTCCGGAAGATATGTTGTGGGGGGGACAGTACATTACATATAGGATGATTATATATACAATGCGATTATATAGGATGATATATATATACAATGCGATTATATAGGATGATTATATATACAATGCGATTATATAGGATGATATATATACAATGCGATTATATATACTAGGGACAGCACATTACATATAGGATGGTTATATATACAATGAGTTGATAGGATGGTATGATAGGGACAGTACAGGACGATACAAACATGAAACGACGGGGCGGACTTACTACACCCAATCTACCAATCAAAAGCAACCCAAGAAATTAACCATGGTTGCAGTTGAAAAAATTCAACCACACCATGACAATGGCGTGGGAGTTTTGATTGGCATATATTGGGCTTCGCTTAAAGCCCCAAACTTTTACGGCTCATATTATATATAAGGTGATAATAAGACCAGTATCGATAAGCGAGTGTGTATTTATTTTCCTAGCATTTCATAGTGAAAATTGTGTAGTAATTTCAATGGAAACTAAATATTTAAATAAAACATTAAAACAAGAAATACAACTGTTAAATAAAAGCAATTTTTTTATTAATTTCTATAATATTACGTTTATTTAATCGTAATAATAATGGATTTACATGACGAGATAACTTTGTCATGGGATCCCTGTCAATTCAGGACCTGCTATTTCTTGAATGGTTCGAGAATGATATTTTTCTGTGTCATTGATAATTTTATTACATGTAGCGCTACCACACTAAAAAAAACTAAATTACATGTAATGCGCTTTACTATTTTGACCTCACATACAATCTATTTTATTTGTAATTACAAAGTAATTTCATTTTCATACAAAATCTAAACAGCGCTGTTAACGTACGTAATTGGGATTTTTAAAAAATCTATTAATAGAACCTTGACCTAGTGTCTTGTGTTACACACGCGCGTTTCGGTACAATAACCATATTTACTATTTGTTTATGTGGCTGTTCCGGCTGTTCCAGCTACTGTCATTTACTTTTTTAATACATATATACGTGGATATTGCGAATAAGTATTGAAAAAAAAATATGTACATAATGATATTAACGCGCGAAACGCTTTTAGTGTTTTTCCCTATTGAAAATCGACTACTTTGCCCTATGGTAATTGATCTGAATTGTAAAATCATGCAAAAATGACTAAAATAGCATAACTCACTATTGAGAGTTAACTTGTAAATAGGAAAACTTTATTCTATGTCCATTTTTCTTTGAGATAGCTTTTTGATAAATCCCTTCAGCAACTCTTTGTACTGAAGGCATACATATTCCAAAATATTTTCCCGCAGCATTCATTGATTGAAAAATTCTTTTTTCATTCGTCGCTGTATCAAATGACTCTACTGGTCTCATTCCAACTGACTTACAAGTCCCTGTCTTTCCTTTTTTTATATTCTCTCTTTGAGAAATGCATTGTACATTGGAAATCGCGTTGTTTAAAGGATTAGAGTCAATATGATCAATAACATTACCATCTTTAATCAATCCATAAAATGCTTCATAGACAATTCTGTGAACGTAATAGATCTTTCTTCCAGCAGTAAAATACAAATATCCCTGATTATTAACAAAACCAATTGGCTTTTTCAGTCTGCGGTTTCTAAGATCACCATCAGCAGATATTTCATAATTAACAAGTATTGGATGTGGTATGAATTCTTGCTCCATTTATATATAATAATACTATTTGTCTAATTCATTATTTGCTTTAATTATAAATCTATTAATGTAGTCTTGAGGGGGTTTTATGATTTTGTCTTTGACAGAGTCATGGTTAGGGTTAATGATAGAGTTTTTTTATTCGTTTATCATAATAACGTTTCAATTCTCTAAACCGCTTACCCCCACAATTGATACATAATTGTGATTTTCCTCTCACACCCACCCCACAATTTATGCATGGTGCCGGGCCTGTCGAATTATTTCTGACACTCTGCAAGTGATGTCCACAGAATTCACCTCTACACGATTCATTACATGGGTTTACTGATCCAATCGTAAGCCATTTGCAGTGATTCATTATGTATAAACAAAATTTTTTATTTAAATACTTGTCTTATTTATATGAATGAAGAATTCAAGAGATTACCGACAATCAAGCCTTGGAAATATATTAAATTCATTCTTGATAGAACCCTCAAAGACGTACCAAAAGAGAGAATAAATAATAGAAGTCTGATTAGAAAAATACGAGATTGTGTTCATGAGTTTAAACAGGACGGTGCATCACACACCTGGTCAACATTTAAAATTGATGGTGTTGTTGATGCTAGAATGAATGATGAAACAGCAGCTATGATACTATCACAACTTGACAATAAACGGTATTTTCTCAAAGTGAAATTCATTATCAATTTAGAATCAGGCGATTGGGTTATAAGAGACAAATTTGTTCCAATTCTCAAAGATAGGACAACAGTCATTGTTAGCCGTGATTCCAGACCAGGGCTGTTAACTGGAATTGATAAACCATACTATGAAAAAGCGTATCCAGAAACAGCAATTGTTTATGGGATGTATCCGTTAAATAAGAAACCTGACATTGGAAAACTAGCCCCAATGGAACAGTCAACGTCAGTAGAAAAACCTCTCAATTGTGTGGCACAGCGTATCATAGAACACTTTACAAATGCACTCCGTGGGAATAAATTAACCGATCTAAGACGTAAAAAAATAGATCAATGGGAGCTAACAGTGAAAGAGAACGGAGCAACTATTTCCGATATAGCTAGATTGGAAAAGTCGTTGAGATTTCCGATAATCGTTTCAACGATAACTGGCGAAGTATTATACGAATCGAAATACAATAAAAACGGAGCTCCAATCAAAATTATTGATCATAACAAACACGCATGGACATCCGCAGTTACAATATTCCCCCGAGACAGAACAGTGAAATATATCCCAGAAGAATTCACCAAGAATGGCATTCTCACTGAAGAAAGATTATTCGATGCTATTGCTAGTTTGTGTAAAAACGACCCTATATCAGTATGGCTACTTCATAGTTTTGAAGATGCAGAATGTCAATTCAATCAATTTGTGAGATCTAACGGTGAATTATATCGTACTGAAAGTCTACATAATAGGATGAAAAATCTAGCAATAAGTCTCAGTGAAAACGCTAGCGTTTTTAATGGAAAATCCGACGATTACGAACAGTTACTTACAAATTGTTTTACAATTCCATCGGTTGCAGCTCATTTTGCAAGAAAGAAAAATAATTGGAAACCAACACGAAAAGAGTTTTTATAGGATGTTCAATCCAGCTGTTTGGAATATTATCATGGCGGTCTATGGAACGTTAAGTACAATCGTGAAAGTATGATATCAGTTGATATCGTTGCCTGTTATCCAGGAAGTTTTCTAGGATATGGATTCGCTGGTAAGTATTTTAAACGGTTTGGACATCCCACACATGAAATGACTCGCGTTGCTATTAATGGACCACTGCCTGATTTTGATTTGACCGGTTTTGCTCGCGTAGTATGATTTGAGAAGGACTTCATCCGTGTTGTTATGTTTGGATTGGTAGACACATGGCTGAAAGGATGTGGTTACCAATAGTGTTATTGCGATATATGATTGATTGTAAAATGTTAGTTTCGTTGATTGTCAGCGAAGCGATTATCTCATATCGAAAACAAACCAATGTCTGGTTATCAGAACCAGAATGTCTTGATAGTATAATCGATAAGTCTAGAAAACATATTGATGCTGACGAGGAGTACATCATTGAATGGTCAAAAAAGATATTTAATCAACGAAATAGTGAAGCAAAGGATCTTGGCTGAAGAATAATCGGTAAATTTACACAAATAAAATACAAATATCCCTGATTATTAACAAAACCAATTGGCTTTTTCAGTCTGCGGTTTCTAAGATCACCATCAGCAGATATTTCATAATTAACAAGTATTGGATGTGGTATGAATTCTTGCTCCATTTATATATAATAATACTATTTGTCTAATTCATTATTTGGTTTAATTATAAATCTATTAATGTAGTCTTGAGGGTTTTTTATGATTTTGTCTTTGACAGAGTCATGGTGGAAAAAATTCAACTTTAAAAGACAATCCTCACGATTGATTATAAATGATGCCGAATACGATTTCGTTATTAAAGATGCAGTAGAGAAAAATAGATACGCAAATTGTAAAACAGCCTTGTCCAATAAAACAAAGTTAGGTAGAATTGTTACTTACAGTGATGGAGAAAGCTCTGCATATCTACATTTGAGGACTTCTATGCTGGGTTATGCATCTATCAATTTATTTGCAATGATAAATAGATTTCCTAGTATAGCTGTTAGAGTTGCAATTGATTCAATGTATGTCGATAAAAAATATATCAAAGAGGTAACTAAATTTACTAATAGCGAAGAGACTTGGGGAACATGGCGAATTAAACGTGAAATACAATGCGATTATTCTGAATCAGCAGACCTTGAGATTAAAAGCAGTTGCCTGAAAAACGATAATTCTATGAGTGAAAAATACGAAGAATTTTCTATGTCTAAAGCACCACCGATATCAGATCCAATTTGTAGATATAAAACAGTTTATTTAAACGGTTGTGGTGGATCTGGAAAAACAACACGTGTGATAGAATTATATCGAGAGAGAACGTCCATGATTGTACTCACACCAACCCATAGACTAGCGAGAGAGATAAAACAACGAAATGTTGAAGCTTGCACGTATCATAGTTTTTTCGATACAAGGGCGATACTTGGACTACAGAGCGAATGGGTGAGAAATTTATTCCAGCGGTTATTATTTGGGATGAAGCATGTACTGTTTCAGAAGATGTATTAAAAATGTTTCTTGATTGTTTATTGAAAAATAATACAAAAGTTATATTGTGCGGCGATCATGGTCAACCACCACCATTTGTTGGTAGAAGTCCGCATAATTGGTTAAAAGGATTTGTTGATTATTACGAAGAAATTGATACTGACTATAGAGCACTCGATGAGCAGTTACGTGAGTTTAAGAAACTAATTAGATTACAACCCGATAGAATTCAATGTGAAGTAGCGCGTGAAATAATTTCTGAAACACCTATGAATGATTTTTGGGAAACATGGAGACCAAATGATTTTGTAGTAGCAAGTAGAAAGATAGTCAGAGACGCACTTCAGAAAAAGTTGTTTGAGCTACACCAGAAAAAATTCCCAACGTTTCCAGTACCGTTGTGTTATAGACCATTGGATACACGAAAGCAGAATATTGAAGTTGAAATTCTAGGCCAGACGGAGAAACAGATTCTAGTGTTAAATGATATTGTGCTAGTTGATATCAATACTGTAAAAGATGCATTATGCGCTGATAAATCACCATGGACGCTTGGTTATGTAACAACAATACACTCGTCACAAGGATTGACCATCACGGATACAATTGTTTGGATAGTTGATAATCGCATTGAATGGTCAAATTTAGTCTATCTCGCAGTGTCCAGAGTACGACGAATAAATCAACTACGAAGGATTGTTTTCGATGATGATTTTAATGCAAACGATGATAACACTGATATTAGCATCATTAATAAAAAACTCTCTGGTTACAAACAGCAGAACAAAAAAAACCCAACGAGAATTTGATATTGATGCTGAAGTAATAAACACATTAAAAGAACAACAGAATAATCACTGCGCCAGTTGCAATTGTATAATGCACTAGCAGTATTCGGATAAAGACCCTCGACAATTCACCGTAGACAGAAAAAATAACAATCTTGGTCATGTCAGAAACAATGTGATGTTGACCTGTCTTGAGTGTAATAGACGTAACGGAGCTAGTTAAGACCATGTGGCGGTAATTGAGTATCGTCCGGAATGACTTGTAGTTTTTCGCGTGTAAAAACGCGGAGGTGCAGTTGAATCCAATCTGTAGATTGGAGGTCTACCAGTTGATCGCGTTATGGTTGAAATTTTATGCGTAGTAACACTCCATATAGGATCAGTAGCTCTTCTTTTACCACCTTCAAGTTCTCCTGGTTCATATAAATATCTCACAGTAACATCACCGAGAAGTGGCTGAGTGCTAACCCGCTGTGGTTGTTCGGGTATATATTTTTTATTGCAATATATGGTTTCATATTAAGAGTTCGAGTAATCTCGTTATTTAACGCTGCAACTACACTCGGTATCCTTTGGACCCATTCACGAGATCGTTTTTCTTGGATGAATTCTTTTGCATATTGATATCCAAATAACCGTTCTGAATGAGTTCGCTTAAATCGTTCTACAATTGCCTGATCACGATGTAACGCAGTATGTCCCCGTCATATTGTAACATTATGAGTTTTCATTGTTGATAGAACAGCACCTTGAAACTCTTTGCCAGGATCAACTTGTAATAGATTTGGCCATCTTAGAGGACCTCGTCTATAAATCCTTTCAAATGCAGAAACGACTTCAGAAGCTGACTTTGTTTTCAATGGTTCTGCTTGTTTAAATCGACTCGCAATATCAACTACAGTTAGCGCATATTTGTAACCATGGTCATGTGGTAAAAACAATAAATCAGCATGATGAACTTCATTGGGTACGGTAACATCAAAATGAGAATATTTAATTTGTTTAGGCGGTGGTAGATAAATTTGCCATATAGCTTGTTTGGATAACCAATCTTTTGCAGTGGACTTTT
>JAEAOA010001197.1:27500-105000 GCA_016746295.1 Potamilus streckersoni
TACGCCAAGCATGAACTAGTAGCAACAGAAAACATACAGAATGACGGCTAAAACAGCTCATTGGTACGGAGCCAGCTGGAAAACACAAAGCCAATACACAAAACTAGTGGCACGGAACCAGGTGGCTAACACACAATCCAGTGGTATGGAACCAGATGAAAAACACACAAATACAACAACCAGAGGTACGTAACCAGCTGGCTAACACACAATCTAGTGGTACGGAACCAGCTGGAAAACATAAAGCAAATACAACAACCAGTGGTATGGAACCAGCTGGCTAACACAATCCAGTGGTACGGAACCAGCTGGAGAAAACACAAAGCAAATACAACAACCAGTGGTACGGGACCAGCTGGCTAACACAATCCAATGGTACGGAACCAGTTGTAAAACAAAAGGTAAATATAAAAAAACCAGTGGTACGGAACCAGTTGGAAAACACAAGATAAATATAAAGTCCAGTGGCACGGAACCAGCTGACTATCACACAATCCAGTGGTACGGAACCAGTTGTAAAACACAAAGTAAATATAAAAAAACCAGTGGTACGGAACCAGCTGGAAAACACAAGATAAATATAAAATCCAGTGGTACGGAACAAGCTAGAAAACACAAGGTCAATATCATTAGATCATTAGTACGGAATCCGATGGCTAATGCCAATCCAGTGAGACGAGACAATTGAAAGAAAACAGACATGTAGTCATTAGCAGATTCTGTTCGAAACTATTTAACAACAAGACAGGGACAAGATACAAAACAAAGCGCTCATAGGCACATATGTTGGTGAAATTAAGTTATGTAATAGACGATGGAAATATATCAATACATATCATGGTTCTTATTCTATTGGATGGCGACATGTTTGCAAGCCACTATAATAACACCTCTAAGCGATTTGAACAGGAGGAATTGACTTTAGCAGCAGGGAGGGTGAACCCTACAAAAATAGAGGCCTTATTTACGAAAAGTAAAGGTTTTTACAGAGGCTGAGAAAAGGTCAATAACGCTAAACCAAAGTCTATAACTGTGTATCTTTCCATACGGTTAACAACCGGTAATATAAATCGTTTAGGTTAGCTCAGTCTTGTTATATTATTATTGAATTATTTTTACGATTTTGTTTACCTGTAAAGCGAATCAATTGTTGTCCTTCACCCTCCCTGCTGCTACTGACTGTCGGGAATTAACCAAAGATTTTATCCAGACCTTGATCTTGGGTCATGTAGATTTATTGTTGTAAATCCGAATGGAACTGTTTGTGCTTTAGAAAAAAATTTTTTAAATTCAATCATATCCATGTTCCCTGAACACCAAGTATAATAAATATTATGTAGAGTATAATTATCTACTCCATTAAATACAACCAAAATAATACAGTTTTCTCTAATCAACTTATGTATCTGCGTGTATCTCTGTGTAAGATAAATCAGGTCCGTGTTTTTGTCTACCTCGAGAAAATATTTTAGCTGGATTAGATTGTTTGTCAAACATTACATCATCATATACTACGATATTATTAGTAAATCCATCTAAGTCATCTACAGACGGCGCTTCATCTATATCTGTGATAAAGTCAATAATATTGTCACCGTCTTTATTAACTGATTTTGCTTTCTCGTTAAAATCTTTAAGTACTTCGTTACAATGCTGATCATCCACAGACGGTGCTATTAAATATAGTTTGCTCCATCTCAACCACCTCATTACAAAATTTAATAAAATTGTGTTTAACCTGATCCAGATGGACCTATTATAATCATCCTTATCGAATTTGGTAATGCTGGATGGTGCTTTAATGGTTCCTGTTTTCGTGTCGCCGAAAAGTAAAATATTGTATCCATATTATTAATAACATGAGTCTATATTGTGTTCGATGTAGATCATCTACACCCACCACTGGATTGACGACAGTAATAAGGAAAAAAAAACGACGTGCATTAACAGGTAGATGTGTAAAATGTGGTACACAAAAATATAAATTTATCTCATGGACAACATAGATAAGTGGGGATATTGCTGCTTCTTTCGGAAAATTACCTGGATTACCATGGGCTAAGTATGTTGGTGAAAAACACCTTCCTGGATATAATTACTGTGGTTCAGGAACTTGACCTGATATCAGACTTGATGATCAAGATCAACCAATACTAGGATAGTATCCAGTAAATAAAAGTGATCAAGCATTTCATGTCCACGACGTTGATTATAAAACTAAAGATTTGCAGCAGCGGCATCTTGCAGATGTAAACTTGATTCATGCATTAAATTCTATACCTAATAAATCTCTCAGAGAAAAACTCGCCCGTTTTTTGATAAAATCGGCTATGAAACGTAAAATAATGCTAGGGGCTGGTAATTAATTATATAATTATTATAATGGAATCTATTTATTATAGCCCAAGAGGGTATTGGAGAGGGAAAGCTGCGATCACTAAACTAGCTGAAGCAGCAAAAGTTTCACGTTCTGTTGCTGCAAATCGGTTAGCACGACAGGCAATATGGCAAATTTATTTACCACCACCAAACAAAATTCGATATGCACTTTTTGATGTCAGTGTTCCTAACGAAGTTCATCAAGCAGATATTTTTTTTTACCACACGATAATATTAAAACACATGGACGAAAGTTACGCACGTACAAATATGAATTGACTGTTGCTGACGTTGCAAGTAGATATTAAGAAGATGGACCATTATCGACAAAGACAGCATCTGAAGTTGTGACTTCATTTGAGCGAATTTATCAAGGTGATGGTCTACGATGGCAACAACTATTACAAGTAGATAAGTAGATCCTAGTAAAAAATTTCTTGGAGCAGTATCGTTTTTGATGAAAAAGCATAATGTAAAAATCAAACGAGAACATACTGAAATTCATCGTGATCAAGCAATTGTTGAACGGTTTAATCAAACACTTGCTGCGCTGTTATGTGGATATCAATATGCGAAGGAAATAACTACTGATTTTAAGTCCGGTGAGCGATCCCGTGAATGGATTGCAACGTTGCCAAGTGTGATATCTGCATTAAATAATGAAATTGTTCGTGCAACTTCCATGAACCCTTTTAATGCAATAACAAAAAAATATGTACCACGTAGCGATGAACACGCAGAACGAGTTCAACAACCAGTTTCAGGTAATGTAATTGTGAGATATTTATACGAAACAGGGGAGTTGGAGGGTGGTAAAAGACGAGCTACTGACCCTATTTGGAGTGTGACCACACATACAATTTCCAGCGTGGTTAGATCCACTGGACGACCATACACAGACTAGATTTTACTGCCCCTCAACGTGGATTTGTGCGTGAGCACATGCAGATAATTCCAACAGATACAAAATTACCGCCACCTTCACTTATGTAAACTAGAACCCCGGCGTTGATTACATTCAATACGGGTCAGCATCACATTTTTACGTGTGTGACCAAGATCACTATTAATTCTGTCTACGGTAAATTGCCTTGGATTATTTTTCGAATATTAATATAACATTATTGTGGTACAAATTGCACAGTGATCATTATGTAGTTGTTTTAGTTTTATAATAAATTCAGTATCAATATCAAAGTCACGCTTATTTTTTGTCACATTGGTTATAAGACGCTAATTTTTTCTTTATTATATCATCGTCATTAGTAATTTCTTCAGTTATTACGTAATATATAATAACCAAATGTTGTTGAGTTATTCGTCTGACGCGAGATACTGCAAGATAGACTAAGTTTGACCACTCGATCCAATCATCTACAATTCAAATATTTGTATCAGAGATAGTTAATGACTCGCTGAAAGAAAAACAAAGCAAACATGTTTATAATATAATTTCTTCAATTCTGTATTTGGTAAAAACTCTGCGCGCTAATCAGAACAATCAAATATTAAACAAACAGTTGAATAACCGATACTTGTACAATGGCATCCAATGGCAATAAAAGTCTTGCACTGTTGGCACGTTGACTCGACAGTTTATGTGTCTTTGCATGTGAATATCCTAGCGAAAATTCAGGTATCGATTCGATCACGTAGCTTCTTCTGCTAGCATAGATTGGGCATTTTTACAAATTCTTGTCATAGATGAATAAAAATACTATAATCCATAAGGTAATTTTCTAATAAATTTACACTTGATAATCTACGGTCATACTTGACAAATAGTCGAGTTCAAAGTTATTGTTTATTGCCGTACCCATTTCGGTATATGTCTTGGGTATTCTTCTTTGTATCAGTTCCTGATTTTGTCTGGACAATTTCATAAAACAATAGCACATGTCATGACATATCATCTTCGCCATGCTGACTTATTTGCTGTCCTAAGTTAATTTACTTACAATTATTATCCTATAGGCTAAACAAGGCTGGAAAATACCAGTGTTGTCACCATTCGAAATCAAAATACCCGTATATCCAGAACGAACTAATTATATATAATTGACATAATTTTATGATCAGCAAATACGTATATATTTTTCTCGTGCCCCTATTGAGCTGGTACCCTAAGCAAGTTCACAGTATGCTTAATGAGTAACCTGGCGATGTACATATCACATTCACCTGAATAGGAAAAGTTTATTGTTTTGACAAACCCATTAATAATTTCACTTTTAAGGTCCATGTTAGCCTGAATATTTTTTTATGCTTTAATTCTCTTTTTGTGCAGTCATTGCAAGATCTATCTGGTTATCATACTGTATCTAAGAGGAGTCCAATGTTAAATACACATAAAAACTGTAATTACAGTATCAGTTGCTTATCTCATCTGTACAGATTGCAGAAATGTATTACGCTTGTGTCTTGCTGTGGGTGGATTTGCTATTAGTTTTGACCAGCCGCTACCGTTAAGTAATATGTGTTTAGCGATTCCATTTCTTTTAGTAGATGCTTCATCGTCTCTTGCTTGCCTACATTTTCCTTTTAACACTTCTCCGAATCAGTATCCGGCTAAATATAGTAACAACGAATCATTACATCTGAATAATGTTAATCAAAATTGAAAAACTAATAACACAAATTACACAAGTGGAAATATGCACATATGTAATGCAAGAACGACATTATAAGATATTTTCGATAACGCCTTAAATGAGTAAAGTGTTCAACCATGTTGTAATGTTTGTTACCTAACAACCCAAGGTACTAAGGAACGAATTTAATGTGTTGTATTATATACTATGCTTCAATCTATGTATGAACTCTAGTTCAAACATATATATATATATATATATATATATATATATATATATATATATATATATATATATATATATATATGCAATCACTGTACTGTCAGGAAACAATCACAGCTACTATTGCTAGTAGTCTAATACAGAATGCCGTTTCACTATACATACATACATACATACATACATACATACATACATACATACATACATACATACATACATACATACATACATACATACATACATACATACATACATACATACATACATACATACATACATACATACATACATACATACATACATACATACATACATACATACATATATGTACTTGAATTGCTTGTGTGTTAGATTTAATTTTGTTTCTTATAATTTTTTTTTGTTTCATTACATGTTACTGTAATGATAATTGTTCCTTGCATCTAAGTCTCTTTTCTGAAAATTCTTTTGACCTGTTTAGATTACACGATTTCTGCAGCATTATTTTTTGCTCACACTAGTACACAGGTGTTTCAACAAAAGTGTTAAGGATTGTTCGTTACCAGGCTCATGGTAGGATCACATGTTCGCTCTGATGTAGACAAAGTGATTGTATTTTTTTAAATTATTGAATCATATTATAAATTTTGTTCATTTCAATCGAATCTACAGTTAACCACGTGCAAATTGATCCCGTCAAGTTATCTGGAACTTGGTTAGTATATAATGTTAATAGAGGTTATCTCAGTACTTTAAAATCTTGAGGGTCGGAAGAGGTGTTTCAAATGATTGTTGCCAACTTGATATTCATCGGCTGTTTGGACGTTTTCAATTATTTTTTCTGAGGACAAAACAAGTGTTCTAATTTTATAAAAAAGTTCTGGGAGAAAGAAATTCATTAAAAATTTGTTCTTGAGTTCTATACGGAAACATAAACTGAAATTCAATTCAGGAATTCTTGCCATTTGTGCAACGACCACATCTGACGTCATCGATTTCCATATTGAAAAGTCAGTGAGATTTGCACTTGGATTATATTAGAACTGTTTAGCGATAGGACATGCATTTTTAAATATTACGATTAAATTTTGTATTATCTTCAAAAACCGTAAGTCATTTTACAATTTCAATATTGTTGTTTTCTAGGGAAATATACTATTTTTTTAAAAAAAATGTTTGTCGGCTTTACTCTTTTCTCTTGTCATTTTGATTCGAACCTTCACTTGACAATACACACACATACACACACCACACACACACACATACACACATATATATATATATATATATATATATATATATATATATATATATATATATATATATATATATATATATATATATATATAATTCTAAGCAGTGAGTTTTATATTTATTTTACATCGCTGTAACGAATACATTTTTTCTGACCTTGCTTAGAGTAGACAATAACATCACCGTGACTAAGAAATTTATTTCTAAGACACGTATGTAGTGTAAAGGGGAAGATTACCTCTTCCTTACACGAACCATGTTGCACGCAGCCATACATAAATTTTCATTTATTCTTTTTTTATCTGGTGTTTTCCTTTATATTAAGATGAAGCGTTAGGCTATTACTGATATTTCTCGTACATAAACAGTAAACCACAGACACTGATAGGGATAGAGTGTGAAATATGATACTTCACTTTCATTTTAAATTGACTTTGTCTGAGTGAAACTCATTTTCGATTAAACGTGTCCTTTACTCTTTCTCTCTCTCTATCTATCTATCTATCTATCTATCTATCTATCTATCTATCTATCTATCTATCTATCTATCTATCTATCTATCTATCTATCTATCTATCTATCTGTCCATCCTTCCATCCATCCATCCATCCATCCATCCATCCATCCATCCATCCATCCATCCATCTCTTCACACTATTCTTAGTAACCCAAAACAAGTACCGGCGCATTTTCTTGCGAGGATTTTCTCAGACAGATACGATAAGGCACCGACGATACAATCTACTGCGAATGAACATTTCCATCTGAAAGAGACCTACTACTGCTTCTGGTTCTCAGATAAGATGTTCTTCTAATAGTAATGTTAAAATTCTCCATGTACGTGATTCTCCTGGTGAGAAGTGTTACAGTTTTGGAATTAATAAACTCCGCTGCAAAGAGTGATTTAATAATTTCGCAGGGCTTAGAGTTGAGGATATATACTTTGTACGACTATCGTCCACCGTTTTTGTTTTGTGTGTTTTGCTGCTAATTGTTTTTCGTTAAATACATTTAATAATTAAAGGTGCAAAAGCATCACAGGGAACGCACGAGTTTTAACACTGAACAACTAACATGTTTAAAGAATGGTAAACATATGCGAAAATTTGTAAGAAGTATAATACCTAAAAAATTGCAAAAGATATTCAAAAGTTGAACACAAATATAATGGAATAATTATCTAAAAATAATATATGCCAAAACCAATCTTAACGGTGAATAAGTAAGATTATATGCGATAGTGCATGTTAATGAACAGGTATCGAAAGTGAGAAAAAAAGCGACAATAACAGGTCAACATATAAATAAACACCTCGCTTTCTCTCCCTCTCTACTCACCTTAGGCTTAGTGTCCCGAATAAAGAACAGAAGCGATGACTTCTTACTTTTTCTCGAATAGTTACGATAATGCACTAACGATACAAACTACTGTGAATGAAGACTATCATCTGATATAAGCCTACTACTGCTTTCGTGTATCAAATAAGAGGTTCTTCTAATAATAACCTTAAGAAATCCCAAAGACGTCTCTATTCTGGTGATATTTATAGGAAAGGTTTCCGTCTAATATTAGACCAGATGTGGAATTTATCAACTCCGCTGCAAAGATTGATTTCTTTATTTCGTACGGGTTAGAGTTAGGGAAATATACTTTCTACGAGTATTTTCCAACGACTTTTGCTCTGTTGCTGGAACTTCTTTTCCGTGAAATATATTTAATAATGAAAAGGTGCGAAAGCATCGCAGCGAACACACGTGTGTTAACACCGAACAAGCAAAATATTTAAAGAATGGTGAACAGATCCCCAAATTTGTAATAAAAATGATACATTACAAATGATAGTCAAAACGTATTAAAAAGGAGTACACACATATAACGGAACAATTATCTGAAATACTTTATGCTAAAACAAATATGAACATTGAAAATGTAAGCAAATATGTAATAATAAATGTTAGGCAACAGGTATCGAACGCGAGAAGAAAAGCGAATATAACCGGTCAACAAATAAACCAACAAATATATTTCTCTCTCTGTGCTCAACTTAATCTTTGTATCCCCCAAGTGCAGGAACAATGTTTTGTTATATTTTCTCAAATATATACGATAAGGCACTAACGGTGCAATCTACCGTGAATGAACACTTTCGTCTGAAATTGGCTTGCTAATGTTTCCGTGTCTCAAATAAGAGGTTCTTCTAATATTAACCTTAAGAATTTCCAAATACCTGTCTATTCTGGTGATATTTATAGGAAAGTTTTACCGACCAAAAATAGTACAGCTGTGGAATTTATCAACTCCCCTGCTAAGAGTGATTTCTTTATTTCGTATAGGTTAGAATTAGGGATATATATTTTGTACAACTATTTTCCACCGTCTCAGAATTTTGCTGAAACTTGTTTTCGTTGCATACATTTAAGAGAGAAAAGGTGCAAAAGCTTCGCAGCAAACACAAACTTATTTTAACAGTGAACAAGCAAAACATTTAAAGAATGGTAAACATATGCGCAAATTTGTAAGACAAATAACACTGCTGTAAAAATAAAACCCAAACCTAATCAAAAGGTGAACACAAATATAATGGAATAATTATCTGAAATACTATTGGCCGAATCAAATTTGAATGGTTAACAAGGAAGCTAATCTGCGATAATAAATGTCAAACAACAGGTATCAAACTCGAGAAGAAAAGCGATTATAACTGGTCAACATATACACAAAACACCTATCTTTCTCTCTCTGTACACTTTTAAGGCTTAGTATCCGGAATCAAGAACAGGAACAATGTTTCGCTATATTTTCTCAAATATTTACAATAATTCACTGACGATACAATCTACTGTGAATGAACACTATTGTCTGAAATAGGACTACTACTGCTTTTATATTTCAAATAAGAGGTTCCTCTGATAATAACCTTAAGAAATTCTAAGTGCGTGTCTATTCTGGTAATATGTATACGAAGGTTTTCCGTCTAAAATTAGCATAACTGTGAATTTATCAACTCCGCTGGAAAAAAGTGATTTATTTTTCCGTCGGGATTTGCGTTAGGGACATATACTTTGTACGACTATCGTCCAACTCTTGTATTGTGTTGCTGAAGCTTGTTTTCTGTTATATAAATGTAATAATGGAAAGGTGCAATAGCATCGCAGCGAATACATGTGTTTTATCACTGAAGAAGCAAAACATTTAAAGAATGGTAAACAGATGCGCAAATTTGTAAGAAAATAATATTTTAAAAAGGATATTCAAAAGTATTTAAAAGGAGAACACAAATATATTGGAATAATTATCTGAAACACTATTGGCCAAATCAAATTTGAACGGTGAACAATGAAGCCAATAGGCGATAATAAATATCAAACAACAGGTATCGAACGCGAGAAAAAAAGCGATTATAACTGGTCAACATATAAACAAACACCTCTCTATCTCTCTCTGTATTCAACATGGGCTTAGTATCACGAATCAAGTACATGTACAATGTCTTGTTATATTTTATATAATAGTTACAATAATGCACTGACGATACAATCTATTGTGACTGAACTCTATCGTCTGAAATAAGTCTACTACTGCTTCAGTGTTTCAAATAAGAGTTCTTATAATAATAACCTTAAGAAATCCCAAATACGTGTCTATTCTAGTGATATTTATAGGAAAGGTTTCCGTCTAAAATTAGAACAGCCGTGGAATTTATCATCTCCGCTGCAAAGACTGATTTCTTTATTTCAAAAGGGTTAGAGTTAGGGAAATATACTTTTTATACGAATATTCTCCAATGACTATGCTGTGTTGCTGGAACTTGTTTTCCGTGAAATATATTTAATAATGAAAAGGTGCGAATGCATCGCAGCGAACACACGAGTGTTAACACCGAACAAGCAAAATGTTTTTAGAATGGGAAACATATGGGCAAATTTTTAATAAAAATGATACATTAAAATTAATATTCAAAACGTATTAAAAAGGAGTACACAAATATAACGGAACAATTATCTGAACAACTACATGCCAAAACAAATATGAACATTGAAAAAGAAAGCAAATATGTGAAAATAAATGTTAGGCAACAGGTATCGAAAGCGAGAAAAAAGCGATTTTAAGCGGTCAACATATAAACAAACAAATCTATTTCTCTCTCTCTCTCTCTCTCTCTCTCTCTCTCTCTCTCTCTCTCTCTCTCTCTCTCTCTCTCTGTGTATTAACCTTAATCTTTGTATCCCCCAAGTGCAGGAACAATGGTTTGTTATAATTTCTCCAATATTTACGATAATGCACTAACGGCACAATCTACTGTGAATGAAAACTATCGTCTGAAATAGGCCTACTACTGCTTCCTTGTTACCAATAAGAGGTACTGCTAATAATAACGTTAAGAAATTCCAAATACGTGTCTATTTTGGTGATATTTACAGGAAAGTTTTCCGACTAAAATTAGTGCAGCTGTGAAATTTATCAAATCTGCTGCAAAGAGTGATTTCTTTATTTCGTAAGGGGTTGAATTAGGGATATATATTTTGTACAACTAATTTCATCGTCTTTGTATTTTGCTGAAACTTGTTTTTCGTTAAATACATTTAATAAAGAAAAGGTGCAAAATCATCGCAGCGAACACACGTGTTTTAAGCACTGAAGACTCCAATTTGTAACGAATGATAAACATTTGTGCATGTTTGTAAGAAAAATCATATTTTAAAAATAAAATGCAAAAGGTGCTAAAAATGTGTACAGGAATATAATGGAATAATTATCTGAAATATAATATGCCGAAGCAACTTTGAACGATAAACAAGGAAGCTAATATGCTTACGTATGTCACACAATTGAAAATGTAAGCAAATATGCGATAATAATATCAACCAACAGGTATCAAATGCCAGAAAAAAAGCGATTATAACCGGTCAACATATACCCCCCATTCTCTCTCTCTCTCTCTCTCTCTCTCTCTCTCTCTCTCTCTCTCTCTCTCTCTCTCTCTCTCTCTCTCTCTCTCTCTCTCTCTCTCTCTCTCTCTCTCTCTCTCTCTCTCTGTACTCACTGTAGACTTGGCACCCCAAATCACGTACAGGAACAATGTCTTGTAATGATTTTCTCGAACAGTTTTGATAATGTACTGTTGATACAACCTACTGCAAATACACACTATCGTCTGAAATAGGCCAATTACTACTTCCGCGTTTCAAATAAAACGTTTTTCAAATACTAATCTTAAAATTTCCAATTACATGTCTTGTTTAGTGACATTATTCTGGATCGTTCTCCATCGAAGATTAGTACAGCCGTGAAATTATTTAATCCACTGAAAATAATGGTTTGTTTTATTTTTCGGAGGGATTAGAGTTAGAGATATATAATTTATAAGAATATTGTCCACAATATTTCTTGTCTTTTTAATTAAATAAACATTTTTTGCAATTAAATAAAAATAAGTAATGGAAAAGTATAAAAGGTTCTCAGTGAACAAACGAGCTTTGTAACAGAAAACAAATCAGACACTGTAAAGAATAGAAAGCCGATACGCAAATTCGAGATAATAAATTACTTATAATTATAATGCAAAACTTATTCATAAGATGTACGAATATAAGAGAATATATAACTGAAATACAATATACCATATCAAATTTGAACGGTGAACGAGTAAGCCAAGATTCAATATTCAAAAATTAATGTCAACCAATAGGCATCGAAGAAGAGAAGACAAGACTATAAGACTAAGAATAAACGGGTTATGATACATGAAGAACAAGGTATTATACTGAATATATCCATTAGTGAATATGAGAGGAAATATGTCTATGCAATAATGGAAAAGAAAACAACTATATTCATAGAAGAAGACAAAATAGCTTGATTTTGCTGCTGAAAGGTACATTTGCATGATTTTTTAAAGGTACATAATCACACTCTTGTTCCAAACGTTGATATAACAGAAAAGCTAGCAGATAGGTCAGAAATAATAAAACAGAAAAATCAAACAGCAAACAAATACACGATGAAATAATTAAATTAATTATTTCATGTCGGGACAGTAACAAAAATCAATAAAATAATTATATAAAATTTTAACGAATGGGAGAAAAGATTGTAACTGGGCAACATATATACATGGGTGCGAATATAGCATGCATAATGGAGAAAAAAGAAAATGAAATACCGTTCACATATGCAGCTTCAGTTTGACCTAAATCGGAGTGCATATATGAAGAACTAGGTATATTAAGAAGTATATTATCATGAGTATATTCGAGGAAATACAACCATATAAACATGGAAACCAAAGGATCCAGTATCAATATATAACAAAAGTAGGGTCTCAATATAGAATACATGAACAATGCTTCCGAAGTTAATATGATTTCAACTAATTATAGAGGTACAAAGTAGACATCAGGTAAGATATCAAGTAATAAGTATAATATGTTACAAAAAACATATCAGTTACAATATTGAATTTGTATAGGGAGTAGCGAATTCCTCTGATCTGTGAAATTGACCAAATTCAATATGGAAAAGTCAATATAGAATCTAGATATAATCTTGGTAGGAATAAGGACAGTATTGTGCTGCTTGTTAATGTCTTATTATTGTAATATGCACTAATACGTTTAATCCATACGGCAGTTTTTCAAAGGCATAACATTAAGAATAAGGTCATCTAATTCGTGTACTGAAAATGAAGGCTGTTTCGCAAAAGACTGAATTAAAGAAAAGTTTACAAGGTATTGAAAGAATGTGCGGATAGTTTCTTCAGCCAATTAGTAACTGATTGCTATAGAAGATGGAAAAATGGTCATTCGAAAAACAGATGATCGGCATTTTCAATTCCATGAGAAAAAGGAAACATTTAGATTTTAAAATTGACGTTAAATACGTTGTGATTTACAGGTGGAATACCATGGATGGTTTTAAAATGAAATCTATAAATTTATTGTGCAATTGTCTCAAATATTGGGAACGCATAAATCGTATAATTGTTTAGCTATAGGAGATTATCTTAGGGAAGTCTTGAAAAGAATATCAAGACGAATTATATTCACTGAAGAATGTAAAAATTGTTATGCATTTTAGATACACTCCGGGTACCTGTAAGGCATTTGAATGATTGCTAAGGTCTAACCTTGGGCTGAAATATCTTAATTTCAAACCAATCCAATACCTTGCAAAGAAGTTCCATTTAGCTGAATTGCTAACATTAAAAGCTTGTATATTGCATTACATATGAGTAATATTTAAGACTGCCACCTTAAACACAGTTAACAAATATTGTTGCAGCAAGGGGTCAACTTCAGAATTCCCGAGAATTGAAAATAAGGTTTATAATATATGTGTATCTCTCTCTCTCTCTCTCTCTCTCTCTCTCTCTCTCTCTCTCTCTCTCTCTCTCTCTCTCTCTCTCTCTCTCTCTCTCTCTCTCTCTCTCTCTCTCTCTCTCTCCCTCTCTCTCTCTCTCTGTACTAACCATCCTTTGGCTACGAAGGGTACATAAGCAATGTCTTGTGAAGATTTTCTCAGTTTTGATAATATGCTGCAGTTACACTCTAATATGAATGAACACACTCGTCAGAAATACGCCACGGACTACTGTCCTGTTTCAAAAAGAGGCTCATATATATATATATATATATATATATATATATATATATATATATATATATATATATATATATATATATATATATATATATATATATATATATATTTAATTAGTAATAGTAATTTGGGACAATTATTAAATCCTTTGTTACATTATTCATGAGAGGCTGGCTCATTCATTTGGAATCAAAATATACACCAGGAACCTTTATTAT
Organism: Potamilus streckersoni; assembly: GCA_016746295.1. Taxonomy (NCBI): domain Eukaryota; kingdom Metazoa; phylum Mollusca; class Bivalvia; order Unionida; family Unionidae; genus Potamilus; species Potamilus streckersoni. The sequence goes on from JAEAOA010001197.1 coordinate 41,744, forward strand.
TATCCGTGCACAGGGAGATGTTACAAGCCTGAAACAGGATCGAAACTTGATGGATGCTTGAATTGAATATTAACACGACATAAGTTCAAAGTATGAAAGTTTAGAAAACAAACAAAGAGAAACAAAAGATGAACACATAATTGTTTACTACAACTCATACAAGTCACACGCAAGTTGAACAGATTCATTGCAATATGTAAACATTTGATTAGTTTTATATGAAATGAATCTTTATTTATTATTCTTTACAACTTTTAACTCTTTTATGATCTTAAAGTTAGTGTTGTGTGAATTTAAAATTTTTCTTAGAAATTCTAACTAGCAAATGTCCACTGAATTTTTGTATCATTTGCTGAAATGATGACTATGCTTAAAGTGGATATGGAATAAGGTATAAATATTTTGCATTGCTCTTATTTTATTTGTTTGGAACGTTGTACTGTCTTTAAACTATATTGTTTGTGGAAACACTATGGACATTTACAAGCTTCTATTGTTTAGTACGATTGACCACATCTATTTTGAAAAAACTATGATTATTGCTTGTCATAGGATTGGAATTGCTTTTAAATAGTAGTTTATAAAAAATAAGAAATTAGGTCGCTTAAAAGAAAGTTTGAAGGTAAAAACACAAAATTAATTACTACAAAATTTTGCGATGAAACTCGCAAATATTTGTTTGCAGCCGGGAAACACTGAATCAAATGTTGTTGTACAGTAATCATACTGACACAGTCACAAAGACATTGAGCAGCAGAGAGGGTGAACAGACAACTTTGCCTGAGACGTTTATTTTAAAAAAATAAAGGTTCCTGCAGAGGCTTAGAAAGAAAATACGTCAACAACGCTAAACCAAAGTCTCTAACGTTTTTATTTCTACACGATTATGTATTTAATCGTATAATAAAATCTTTGCTTAGCTTATTTTTCTTACGTATTTTTATGATTTTGTAAGGCGATTTTGTTTATTGGTAAATCGACTCAAGTGTTGTCCTTCACCCTCTCTGCTGCTATGAATTAAACAGCCATTATAAATATTATCAATAATTAGTATTGGATAACTACACTCAGCTAAATTAGCTCGAGTGCGACTAGAGGCAATTAAAAAATATCTAACTGTTCGTGATTCTGTTAAGGAAAAATTACTATTGCGTCAGGGGGATTTAACAGAGTTTCAGGATGAAACAAAACAATTATTTAAACCGATTGTAGAACCAACAAAAAATTGTTACAGCAACCGAAGCAACACAACAATTTCTTGCAACATTACCTGCATATATTGCTCGTGCACAAAAAGCTCAACCATTACCACTGCCAACATCCGTCCTACCTCCTCAACCAACAAGAACAACAACTAAGATAATAGATACATTTATGCCTGAAGGTATTGCTGCTATCAAGGACAAAAATCAATTATTTCATATTACCGCGTTTGGATATTATGAAAGAGAAAATATGTAAAACCAGAATATGTTACATCTCTGAACTCTGAAAATTTGATCAAGTATGTATCGCTACTGACACTCCAGAAATCAGATTAATGAAGAACATAGAGCTTATAACAGATTTGGTGAATATGTAAATAAATATGTAAAAACGATTGAACAACGAGAACAAGAAACAATGAAACTATTGCAATCACAATCATCATCAACACCACATCGATCACCACAAGTACTGCCACAACAATCTGAAAGACCATCACCAGGGAAACCAGTAACACGTCTACACAAACGACTACGAAAAAAATCACAACAATATCTAGAACAACAACAAGAACTAGAACTAGAAGAAAAACGACAACAGGAAAACTATTACAAAAAAACACCAGCGAAACCAACTGATGAGGAAGAGGAAGTATTTCAAGACCCTCCTGGTGCAACTGGAAGTGGTCAAGGTAGTGGTCTTATTACTTGTCCCAATAATGTTCTCGCTGATGTTGAACGACTAGTAATCCTCATTGGAAGAAAACGAGCTGGTAATAACTCATCAAAAATTATTAATGAAGCAGCAGATATTTGTAAACGATTATTTAGTAGCAGTATCATGGACATTGATGTATATCAGTCTCTCATTAATGAAATCGCCGATGATTATTATAGTGAATAAGTCACAGGGATTAGATACAATTAGTGATAAAGTCAATTAATAATAAAATGATTGTGCATGGTGCTCAACGTGGACTTACCAAGGTTAGGGTTATAAACTCTCTATTACCAGTATACAAAGCAACATACGGAGATGGACTAGGTGATATTGTACAGGGTCTATTTAGAAGAATAGCCCCAAAAGCAATACCTATTGCAAAGCAGCTGGATATGAAAGCTATTGATGTTGTTCGTGAAAAAGGTATATACGCATTTTGTAAAATTAACAAACAGTATTATGAAATGATTTAATGTAGAACTTATAAAGGTATACGAAAGTCCGAAAGTAATGAAAAGTCTCTTATGAATTTCAAACCATGAAACAACCTTCAAGATCCATGACCTCGTCAAGATAGCGTTGCTCAGAATTCCATTTAGAATAAGATACAATACTTTCAGAATATTGTCACAATACAAATAATAAGCACATTCTATTTACATTGAGCAGTCCAAATACATGCTTCTTCTCACAATTATTAAATAGTGCAGCATAAAACCCGTCTGCATACCAACAACAGGAGCACCATAAATGTGAATGACTGCAAAAATATGAATAGATCCGAATGCTTAAGTTTCTCCTTTTAGATTAACTATATTTCAACTGTACATTGCAACAGACCCCACGTTCTAGCAGAAACTATTGATGTCATTAAAATAAGCATATTCCCGTGATTAAGAAAACCCAATAAGAAGCATCGTAATTATTCCAGAAACATTTATATACCACATGTCACGTAAACGATGATTGTTACTAATTATCAAAAGCAATATTGCGTTATTACCATAGCCAGATCACCAATATTAATATATAAAATATATATATACAGTTTACAACAATGAACAAAAAATTATGAGGATGATATAAAATAGTAAATCAAAAATTACGAAAAACTGTAGACATTAATAACAAAGTACAGCTGGCTTCTCAGCGTAACAGTGATCTAAATAGGCCAAGTATTACATTACACTATAGCATGTGAGCTAGAGATGGAAACACTTATGATGTGTGAGGTTATTTTGACATCCTTACTGTAAGCACCAAACCATATACCGTCACGGCTAAGGACGCATCACTAAAAAAATGATGGCACTGAATCGTTGTTTTATAAGTAGCAGACACACTAAAATGACGACCTAGTAATTATTTCTCATATATATATATATATATATATATATATATATATATATATATCTATATATATAGATATATATAGATAGATAGATATATATAGATATATATATATATATATATATATATATATATATATATATATATATATATATATATATATATATATATATATATATATATATATATATATATATATATATATATATATATATATATATATATATATATATATATATATATATATATATATATATATACAGTCGTTACAGATTTATATGGAAGAATTCAAGGTATTTAGAATTTGTGTATTACAAATAATTTTAAATATATACCAGACAGTACAAACTCTGCTGTCCCAGGATTCTGTAGTAGAATCTTTATAATAGTGGGCAGAAATAATAGTTTAAATTCAAAAAATACTATCATACAGGATAGAGAAATTAAATTAAATTCGTACTCTACAGACTTTCGAACCAAGGACAGCGAGTAAATGACACCCGTCGCCTTGCCTGCACGCACAAACCCATATACTGTCAAGACTAAGGACGCATCACGAAACAAATGATGGCAAAGAACCGTTGTTATATAAGCTCGTGCGTAGCAGACACACTAGAATGACGACCTAATAATTATTTCTCATATATATATATATATATATATATATATATATATATATATATATATATATATATATATATATAGATGCAATAAACTGACGACGAACAGTACGAAACTAGCAACTAACTAGCCTAAGCGCTTTCGACTCTTAATGAGTCTTTTTCAAAGGCAAATACAAAAGAAAGTTACGACAAACAAATAATCACAAAAACGTTGCGTTTGTAAACCTCTACATTTCTATCTTCACATGTGCTAAAACTATAAATACAACCAGCTTGTATAGACTAGTTGCGGAAACTGAAAACGTTGTATAATTCCCTAAAAGTCTACAAGCCAAAGCGACATCTATTTTTACATATCTTACATGTGATGAGATAAATCACATTCTCTGTTTTGCACGTTTTGTTTGGATCATGTATGTTTAGTTTTTCTTTAGTCACTGTGCTAGTGAATGTCTTGGTCTCTATCATATGTTGACAGGTTTTGCATCTTTTATCGCCACAGGGTCCAGATTGACTAGGTTGGTTTTGACTAGCGATTGTTGTTAGCTTGGCCCTGACTAGGATGTCCTTTAGATCTGTGGCCTTCAGTACGTGGGAGAAACTGAAAAGCTACACATAAGGATAAACCTTCATAGATCTGATTGGATGACAAAAAAGCTGTACAGAAGCCCGGTCGCAGAACACTTCTCCTCCCCTGGCCACACTTTCAGTGATATAATACTTATCGCAATTGCCAACAACCACAGCTGGAGTTCCGAAACCAGGAAGGAAAAGGAATCATACTGGATACGCCGCCTTAGAACATTGAAACCAAGCGGTCTAAACCAAGAAGACTAGAAAATGAAAACTATGCACTAGTAGAATTTAACATTTTCTAAATCTTCTTATCCTTCAATTTTTACTATAAGAATAACCGGTATAGAACCAAATATCCGGGATATAATCTGCGTTACATATGTACACAAAGTAAAAATAGATGTCGCTTTGGCTTGTAGACTTTTAGGGAATTATACAACGTTTTCAGTTTCCGCAACTAGTCTATACAAGCTGGTTGTATTTATAGTTTTAGCACATGTGAAGATAGAAATGTAGAGGTTTACAAACGCAACGTTTTTGTGTTTATTTGTTTGTCGTAACTATGTTTTGTATTTGCCTTTGAAAAAGACTCATTAAGAGTCGAAAGCGCTTAGGCTAGTTAGTTGCTAGTTTCGTACTGTTCGTCGTCAGTTTATTGCATCTATTTTAATTAATCCCTGACAAACGTGATCCCTTGGTGGATCCAGTACGCTTGAGAGGGTTGTTATTCGCCATATGATTTGTATTCTTTATATATATATATATATATATATATATATATATATATATATATATATATATATATATATATATATATATATATATATATAGACAGATAAATAGATAGATAGTCGTTCCTGATTCCTATGAAAGAAATCAAGGTATATACAGATTGTTCTGTTCTGGTCAACTTATAACGTATCGTCTCGATTTTTAAGATAATTTTATTTTTTTGAGGATGTTCTTAAGTTCTTCCAAACGATTACTGTTTATTTCTATATTTTTGGTATGAATCCTTTCATTTATAGTGTGCATCTTGATATTGGCTATATGGTATCTGTTTAAACTGGTTATGTATTAACATAGAAATGAGAGTAACTGTTTCCACTTCTTTGTATTTATCTTTATATGTTAAATAAGAAATATGTGCATATTCTATACCTTTGGCCTTAAACATATTCTATACCTTTGGCCTTGGCTTTATTGAAGGAGATTTATAAACATCTCTCTCTTATAAACATCTCTCTCTCTCTTGTCATGAATTGGATTAAATGCTTTGAAGGAAAAATTGCAAATATTCATTGTTATATCGTGGCAAAGAATGTGTTTTCTCCTCTTTCCATTTGTTCGATATTGAGTATCTCATTTCGGAAGACAAGGGCACAAAAATGATTAACATATTCTATGATAATTTTCAATAAATAAACAAGCATGAACAATATATACATTCAACGTCTTTATAGATATATTTTACGTGTATGTATACCTTGTTGGGTTAAGCAGTCGACCAAGGTCCGTTAGTCATATTCAATTACTTTTGTTTCATTTCAATCAACAATAAATAAATCAATCAGAATTTGTTTGTGTTTCATAGGCAGAAAACCCAAGCAGATGAAACCCCTTCTGATGCAAGAACACATTAACAGAGATGCATGGGTTAAGTCTTTCAGATATCGTCAGTGTGGTTTTGATAACCTGCAAAAGAAAGTCGATATCACCAAAGTTGAATTTACCCATGATTCATCTGTATTGTCATTGTCCAAATTACCCATTAGAAGCAATTATTGGCAAAATAAGATGTATTAATAACAGACATTGGTGATATCCAGTCTGCTGTTATTATGTACCTGGAACCACGAAACGGGTAATACTCTGAGAGAGGGACATAGACCTTTGAACAACTTTCAATAGTCCATAGCGATCTTGCATTGGTGTATTACTCTATCTTTTCGAGAATCTTTTCAACGCCGTTCAACCTCATCATCGATGATACAACTGACTTTGAGGTTCATGTTTACGCGATCACCTTTGTGAATCCACTGGGTTATAGATTTGAATCAATCATTGTCTTGATTATGTATCCAGATGCGCGCTGAGAACAGTGGAGAATTTAACCTCAGCATTGCCAAACATTGCCGCTTCGATTTCAGGAATCACATTTGAAGATAGTTGTCGAGCGTCTTTGTCTGGCGTTTAGGTAGATGGGATAATAGCCACGTGATTTTCCAACTCGCTACTACACTTTTGATATTTGAATTCGTGCAGTAGTAATTATTGTGTTTTTGCAAGAACATACTCAGCTGTTTCAGTGGCTAAAGGAGAGGCGTTTTGTTAATCTTCAATACGAAGACGTTTTATTCATTCTACTATAACTATAATGTCCACTTTTCTTGCACCTTTGGATATTCTGATATCATGTTTACGTGCAAATTGTTTTAGGTGTTTTACCGATGTTTTTCGTAGTTGTTGCTGCTGCTGCGGAAGTGTTAACCGGTGGTGGAGGTGTTTTCAATAGTTATGGATTCAGTCCAAATATATGTTCAAAAAATTTAAGTATGTCTAGTATTTTCATATCACTTGGCATGTATATGCCATCTGTCGTTTGAGCTGCTTTAGCTGTGGCATTGTAGGCATATTAACATTAAGTGGATGGCGAAATTGAGAAATTTTGTAGATAGCTCCTTTTATTGTTGGTATTTTGTCAGGATCGCAAACTGCGATCACTTCAGTCCTGGTTAATAGTTCATCTATCTTTGTTTTATTGTCTTTTCTCCTGATATATCCTTGTGCTTGGGCAGCTAAAGGTGTTTGTGGTTTTAATATTTTTTGCCCGTTTTATAATACTTACGAACAGATCCACAAGGCTGACAAAGTTAATTACATAATTTAACTCTAATGCAATATTTCAGGTAAGGTCATGTCCCAGGACAACACGTGATATTTGCGTATGTGTTCTACAATATTCATAATGGCATATTCTGCCAAAGAGTTCGTATTTTCCAAGGCAGACACTTTGCGTTTTAGGTGTGTCCGTCGCCACATTTTTATATCTTCTTCCACATTAGGTGACACACAAATTCAAATGCTATGCGGAAAGTGAGCTTTATAGAGTCCATTACACAATGTTATGGTAATTAAAAATTTCAGATTGGGCTTTCTCATATAAAAAGCCCGTTATTATTAAAGTCATCATGAAACTCCTTTGTAAGGCAAATAAGTTATATTTCAGCCACAGATATCGAAAACTGCAAAAATAATTCATGTTCATAAATCTGTTTTATTTAAGGATGATGCTGATAATTACGGGCCAATCTGAATACTAGCAAACTTGTCAATTTTGGTTGAAAAACACTTTAATGACGAATGCATATCGCATTTAACCAAACACTTGCTGTTACACCGCAATGAATCATTCGTTGAACGAAGCATTCAAGTAAATCTGAATTGGTTCCCGTAACTGATAAATAGCTTCAAACACTTGACCAAGGTAGAATAAAATGATCTGTATTTGTAAATTTCAGGAATGCTTTTGACATGGTTGATCATGAAATTCTTTTGAAGAAACTGAAAATCTACCAATGAGATGAAAGAACAGTTATATAGTTTTCTACATACTTAAATGAGAGAACAAAACATTTTTGTATAAAGTTCTCTCTGAGCAGTGGAACAATTATATATGGAGAACCGAAAGTCTCAGTTCTAGGTTCATTGCTGTTTATTTTATTTATTAATGAACTACCACTTTTACTAAGGGACTCAATGCATATGACACAACATTTTCAGACATGCACAACACAACGCAGGAACTCTAAATTTCTTTACAGAATGTCCTAAACAAGCTTGACTACTTGTGCTCATAAAATGGCATGGTGGTAAATATTGGTAAAGCTAAAATATTACTTATCCCAACATGGCATAAAGGATATATTTTGAGAGTGATGAACTGTGTCCAGCATTGGAAGGATAAACAGTTGAAAATGGTCAGTCATGATACGCTACTTTGTGTTTTCGTATGTAATTACCAATCATGGAACAAACCTATCAGTAAAAATAGTCAATTCATGTTTATGGCTTCTCAATAGGATAAGGCATTTTCTTCCTGAACTATAAAACTATATTATAACAGTTACATAAAACATTATTTAGACTGCTGTAATACAGCATGGTATTTCAACTGATACAAATATAGCAAAGCTTGCACATCTTCAAAAAGGTGTATTTGGACTAATATCAATAAAATAAAAAAGCAAATGAGAATTTAGCTAGTAAGTTAAATATATTACCTATCAAAGACATAACCCGTTTGAAAAAAGCCAAATTATGATATGGGATATCCATCAATATTGCTCCTGAATATTTACACTTACTATTCCAGTATCGGCAACCTGGCAAAACTCCCCACTTGTAATCTAGGTTTACCAAACAGTATAAAATTCCCAAACCAAATAAGGAATTATTTATATGAAGTTTCCAATACTCTGGCACTATACAGCATAATAGTATTCCAGCTGATATTAGAAAAGCCCAGTCTATTACCTTCTTCCAAACCTAATTTATCCAGTTTCTTCAGTGACGCAGCTAATAAATTCCTTTGTATGAAGGCCTCAAGGTAGGTTAGGTCGTATCTAATTGTTTCACCCTCTTTAAATAAAGTCATTCACATCATTATTATTATTATTATTATTATTATTATTATTATTATTATTATTATTATTATTATTATTATTGCTGTTGTTATTATTATTATTAGTAGTAGTAGTAATAGTAGTATTAGTAGTAGTGGTAGTAGTAGTAGTTGTAGTAGTATTACTATTATTATTATTATTATAGTAACATTTTGTTTACACTTGAAACCATTGTTCTTTGAGTGGCATCAGGAGATACCTCATGTGCTTTCCTTTGGTGGTAGACATGCATACTTATGTAAGCAATCACTTTGGTATGGGATAGGTCTGTTCTAAAGACAATAACACACCTACTCAATGTTGAGGATATGTTCCTCCTTCTGAATTTAAAAACTTTGAGATCAACACGTTAAGCATGAGTTGTTAATATTTATATATTCTTACGTTGCTTCAACAAACAAATACCCAAGTAGAATGTTTGATTTCTTCCTACAAAATATAATGCAGTTAATTTCCATTCTTTGTTTTGTGCGTACGTGTTTCGCGAGAAAAACTATGTTCTTCGTATAGATACAGAGGAGTACACATTAATACGCAGGATGACACTACTACAACCTGATGAGTCTCAACTAACATCCATTACTACCTATTATAACACAAAAAAGTCAGGCAGAATTATGTGGGGCAGTTTGGCCACAAAACGTCTCATAGGATACCCAAACCTACTACTTTAAATGTTTTAAGTACACACTAAAATATTGCTGCACTCATTGATTCCAAGCGCACTAACCAAAGACAGAAGACCATTTCCTCACTTTCTTCTTTAGAACTTTATGGACTCTCTCCCAGATCTCACTTGTTACGATAGAGAGTTTAAGTGATAGCTGAATCCCTTCTAGAAGGAGGGCTTAAACAAATGAGAAGTCACTCACCTTCCCCATGGGTAGAGATTGAACAGTTCTCATATCTAACATCATGTTTGCCTCAAGTAGCGAGTTGCTTCTGTTGGGAAGGTATAGTCCTGTGTCATCTGGTTGCACCTTCCCATTAAGGAGGTTGAGCATTTTGACGGCAGGTAACATCCTCCCGCTGGGGAGGTAGAGCGCCATAACAGTCGGTCACACCCTGCCTTGAGGATGTTGAGCACCACATATTTCGGTTGCATCCACCCGTTCGGGAGGTTAAGCACCACCTCAGCTGGTTGCTCTCTCCCATCAGGGACGTTGGTCAGTTGATACGGTCAGCTTCCAGTGGGATCACTTATTTGCGTATGCCTTCCCACCATTTTGGTCATGAGGGTCAAGTTCTACAATTAGTTTTCAGTTTCCACGAGCAAAGGATATCAGGCTGTCAGTTCCAAAACATATTTATTCTCCCAGGGCACAAATATAGGTTAAGATCCTCACCTTGCCGTGTTATGAAGTATTGTGAGCTTTTGAGACTTTCTTCGTATTTTCTTTCGACCACATGGAACATTTATTGTGTTTGATAGTCATTAACCAAACCCCCATATGAACCATTGCCTGAAGCATCCTTTCTTGATCTAACACTTAAAATCGTGTTTCTTTTCATTCATGCCTCTGAAAGAAAAATAAGCGAAACTCATACCTTGTCTATTGACATTGGCTGACTCTGGTTTAATGGGAAATTTCACCTTGTTTCCTTTCCTTGCCAAACAGGTTATTGCACAAAAAAAAATACTTATCTTCGTAAGCTCCCATACCCATCAGGATTCCAATTCTCAGTAAAGTCTGCGCAGAGAATGATTAAGAAAGACTATTGTTCCTTGAACGTGCTCTTCACTGCGTATTGAATGGATCCAAGGGAAACTAAATGGACAGGAAACATTTTTCACCATAGACACTTCAGTTGAAACTATATCTTGGTGGATTGTCACAATAAAGTTAAAGGGCCTATGTGTCCTTCACCAAATGAGACCGCGCATTTATAAAAATGAGAGCTACCTCATGTGCCTACTTTAATCAATCTTTCCAGGAATATTTCGTGAAGGTGGCATTTTGTAGCTCATTCTACCTCTGCACATTTGTTCTACACAGAGTAAGCACTGTTTTCATTCGCACTATTGTTATGGCACAGTTTATTAATCAGCGAGACATGAGCCTTCTATACTTGGACCTCAACATCTATTGTGAGTACATTTAATTTCTCTGATTTTGATCAGTTTAATATCGGCCAATCCAACTTACAGACAAATTCAGCCAAAAAATATTACCTAATAAGTTATTGCAGCTATCAAAATGTAGCTTTTGGGGAGGTTAAATTAATGTTAATTATGCAGTCTCTACCTGTCATTATCGCCTAATAACCTCAGCCAGCCCCACTCTGATGTCTTCTGTATTTGTATTCTGTGATAAAGATGACAAAATATATACACCTGCATATGACCAATTAATAAACATTGGTGTTTTTCAAGTTATACTGGCGTTCCTTCACTCTGTTGAATTATGTGTTTACATCAAATAAATGGTGTATTTTTGGCATGAAAACATATTAGCTAAGCAATGGCAAAGGAAAGGTATTGCATTACTAATTTTGTACCACCAAATGTGTAAATGTTCGCGACAACTGTCAAATATTTTTTGTAAACAAAAATATAATACATCTTCAGTTTTAACAAGGGGGTTATCCAGGTTTTTCCCACTCAAGCTTCCCCACCATGATCCCGGTCAGGGTATATATGTCCACGTGATTTATATGAGCTTAATAGAGATATTCACTTTTTCCTCGCCTTCAAGATGAATCCACTTATATATGAGTGGACACGGCATCAATCTACTTGTTATAAGGAACACGCAAATATAAATGTACACACACACATACATACATACATACATACATACATACATACATACATACATACATACATACATACATACATACATACATACATACATACATACATACATACATACATACATACATACATACATACATACATACATACATACATACATACATACACACACACACACACACATATATATATATATATATATATATATATATATATATATATATATATATATATATATATATATAATGGCATGTATACTTGTCTCAATTCAAACAAAAGTGCATACCCTGTATATAATAGTTACCCTGTGCATCAGTGATCATTAACACAATGTATGATACTTCCAGCATCTAATTACAGGATTATCGAGCTGTAATTAAAACTCTATAATGTAAAGTTTCCTGATTGCTGCCAGAAATATAATTTTTGGAATGCAGCTGAAACGATAACTATCTCGCATCCATTTGATTCAGAAAAGGTGCCTGATAAGGACAACCCGTCAAACTAAGAGAACGTTCTCCATTTCCATGCCAGGAAAACATCAGTCTCATTACTGTCATTCGTGTCATGGTCTGCAAGATGCTCTCAAGTGTGTCTCACATTTTATTGATATCAAAAACATCTTAATGTATGCTTCAAGATTTTCAAACCAAGACAGGATGTTCTCTTGAACAACGGAGCAGAGATTCAGTCAGAAAAGAACGAAAGTTGGTCTAAAAATATAATCATAGCTAGTCATTGACAGGTGTTATTGTTTGTAATGTTTTACATTTTTTAAGATCATCTGAAGCAATTTGTGAGTGCTGTAACAGCGTGACAGTCAGCATCATGGGCAGAGATATTTTAATTTATCAGTCTAATGAATATCGGGTAGAATTGTAATGTATGTTGGAAACTCTTCCAAACACGAGATCGGAGTGGCTTTCTACAAGGGGTTTTGCACAATGTATATATATATATATATATATATATATATATATATATATATATATATATATATATATATATATATATATATATATATATATATATATATATATATATATATATATATGACATTATAGACCAATGGTCGTTGCTAATGCTAAGGTCAAGTGTCCAAATGTATGATGATTATGCTGCTCTTTGATTATATTGAACAGTTTACATTCCTTGACAGTGCTCCGTTAGGTGCTAGAACACATCAAAGTACAATCGCTTCTTGATGGGCGGCAGTAGGTAATCATAAAAGTATCTCTCATGCCATCTTTTTTGCCCTACGTTGTTATTTCTATCTAGCTACATGTACAGCATATTCGCAAACCTACAAGTGTTTTGTAATACAATATTGCATGTGTTATTGCTGTAGTCTTCTCAAACGCAACTTTGAAAGCTGTTGATTGTGCTCAAAGCTTCCTAAATGGTAAACAGCATAAGATTCAGATTACATAATACCATATTCAGTGTATTATCTGTCATCAGAGCAGTGATATTTTCCTCTGGAATACAAAATTATTTGTGTAATTCTTTCTTATTCTGCACATTACTGAAATATGTTTCCTTGAGTTGACTCTGGTTCCCAGAGCAGAATCACGAGATGTCATGACGCTATCTACAATGAGAACAGTAATATTTTTCTGCTATACTACTCCGGTGGAATAAGTGGTTAGCGTGTCCGCCTCAGATGCAGGATGTCGCTGGCTAGAACCCCCCGGTCAAGTAATAGCAAAGACTAATCATAATGGTACTAACAAATACCTCGCTTGGTGCCTAGAATTAAGAGGTTAGTATTAGTGCTAGTCAGCCTATTTTCTGGATAAATAGACTGGGTGGGACATAAGGCTACCTCTCTTGGTGCCTAGAATTAAGAGGTTAGTATTAGGGCTCGTCGGCCTGTTGTCAGGATATGTGACTGGGTGAGACATAAAGTTATATGCGTGTCATATAATGCTGCAGTGCTGGATAACACTATACACTGTCATACGGCAGACATCGTAGCAATATCACAAATTGTTATAGCTGTTATGAAACTGTTGGAGATTGCTGCAGATTGTAAATTATACAGCTGCCATTTGCCTTGCAGAAGTTAGCTACGATAATATTTTCCGACGTAAAAGCAAATATGCAAGATAGTTGAAATTGCTAATTCTGAGTTAAGGAAGCATTTTTAGGTACATTAAGAATTAGTAAAGCTTATCAATATTTTCTTATTTTTGCCTTCTCTGTAAATAAGGTGAATTTAAATGTATCTACAGTACGGCCTTTTCATATAGATTACTTTGATGATTCGGAAGATCATAAACAAGGTAATGACATATAAATAGCATTGTTACAGGTGTAAAACGCATGGGTTAATGCATCTAACTTCAATGATTTACCTCTAGCATGAACATTTAGATGATATACTGATGTACACAAATACTGTTTGTTACATACAACCAACATATGAAAAATAATATAAACATGAGAATACAACAATTTGTAGAACAATTATACATCCATAATCTGAGAATCCTCTAGAAGGGCCTATCTGATATAACTGCTAATTTTAATTAGTCTTTTAAACATTTAATACAAACCTGAGGTTTTCAGTTCGTCTTGCTGACACCCTGCACGATCTGTGTACCTAGATCATAATAAGTCCTAGTGAACTTAAAAGAAATCATTCCTAAAGACATTTTATAGATTTAACTTCTGGGTTGATTGCATGACTTGTAGTCCTTTATTTGACCCTAGTCTACATATTAAAGTGCAAAACTCTAAGGTTTTATAACCAAATTAAAGTCTTATATCCACTCTTCACACAGACATTTCGCAACTGATAATAAATATGAGTTTCCAAAAATATTATGCGAAATCTATCTTTATGAGCTAATAAATTCCAAACTAAACAGTTGCTCTATTTTAATCACTTTATATTTACTAGGAGAACTTTATATGGGACAACAATTGGTGATTAAACTAACTATTGCCAATTATTTAATTCTGGTTATGACTTACGTGAGTGCTATCACATTATAGAGAAAATATAGAGTCATGTTAATGCATTTGATAGTAGAAGTGTAACAACCAATTCCTTAATGATCCACAATATTCTGTAGCAGCGTAAATATCCATGGTCCTGTTAATGTATTTGATAGTAGTAGTGTAAATACCATAGCCAAATAATGATCTTTTTACCGTATTAGTGTAAATACATACGGTCAATGGGTATTTAACTTGGAAGTTATGTGGTGCTAATTACATGACACCATAACAGCAAGATAAAAAAGATCTTCCAGAGATCATAGAGCTTGTGTATTCAATAATTATATGATCAGGTAAAATGTGTTGAAGAAATATGTTACTCCAAAACATATCTTCTTTAAAATATCAGTTAATTCATAATGCACAGTCTTTGAAGTATCCCTGTATTTTGCTGCTTTTAGCGACCTTTTATTTACTGATCATATACCAGAATAGCGTATGGTATAATATGTTGTTCGTAATTAATCTGCCTCTAAGCACGCGTTTATTATCGTTACTCTTCTAAACCGCTTCGAAGATTGCCTCGAAACCTTACACATGCACAATCATCCAAGGTCTATTTCATTCGCAATAAAATCTTTCTGTTCAGATATCCTACATCGTGCAGAGCCACCACATTTTGAAGATATTTTAGTCACTTTTCATCATCATTATCAACATCGGGGTTTGACTAAAAGACAGAGTGGTCTTTGAAAATGGTGCAAATCTTACGTCGGACATGGCTGACTTGCGTCTTGAACATATTATTTATTGCTGCTCATCCTGAATATATATATATATATATATATATATATATATATATATATATATATATATATATATATATATATATATATATATATATATATATATATATATATATATATATATATATATATATATATATATATATATCTGTGTGTGTGTGTGTGCGTGTGTGTGTGTGTGTGTTTGTGTCCATTACTAAATTATTTTTTATAATATTATAATATCTAGCTGGTCTTAAATAAATATGGTGTTGATTTGACATCCAAAATGCAAAAAGTCCACCATGGAAGTTGTGTTAAAAATAGAATCACGTCTGTATTTGAAATAATTCATATTGATGTCGGATTTTCGCCAAAATTATTGGGATATGCGATTGCTCTTAAATGGAAATAGTGCCAATCTGACATACAATATAGCTGCTACAGCAGCTATATTGAAAATCTTATTGCAGTACTCCTGATGAATAAATGGTCACATCAACATGGGTTTTTAATTTAAAAACGTGTTAAGTTTCCTAGTTAATGTTAGATAAAATTGGTGCAGATCTATTCCAATGGACAATATGGCCATCACGTCCTTTGTACACAAAGCGAATGCCTGTATATAACTAGTGAGTGTTTATTAACTGTCTCCCATATCTTGTTTCATAGCTGCAAAGTATGGTCATAGTAGTTGACATCATTTGTCTCCATTAAAACCCAAATATCAACTCCCATCTTTATAAAACCTACAATGAACCGAATTTGTAACTTAACCTTCTGTGTGTCACATCCACTGAGTTATTAACTGTGATAATCACAGACCTGATGGGGCTTAAACTTATCACCGTCAAATGCATATGTACTGGAATTCCTTCGTCAATATGTTACACCTATTTCAAAACATGATTCGTGTAGAAAGTGTTTTCTATTAGTATTATTTCAGCATGTCTTATCCCTTTCATTGCAATACTGGTAAACATGATTGGACGTCATTTTATATGTCTTGTGTAGCTTACCCGTATCTTAGCTGCGTAATCTGTATCAGTTGGAAGAGATACATTTCCTACAAATTTATACAATGTGGGCAATCATATAGTTTATTTCAGAGCACAACAGGTAACTTAAGTTGCTAGATATCACGAGTCATACAAGCAAACACCATGCCCTTGTCTTCTTGGATAATCTTAGCAATAGGGAAGATTCAATATCGCAAGCAAAACAGGAAAGCCGTTTAGATTTTATTTATTCCATTTTGCACAGTGTCATAATTATGACGAACCGCATACTCATGAACACTTTTATGGAAGGCCTCCCTATACGTCCAGCGCCTTTGCACCTCATAAACCACACTTAAAATTAAAGACCCAAAACAAATCCAATGCAAGACAGATATATTGCAATTTGAGTCAGCACTCACCTTACAAATAGGTTGGTTTATTAATCTGAAATTGCAGTTATTGTAATTTAGTCTATTCTTGGTGACAAATACAAAAGTCAAGTTTAACATGATCTCAGATTTAACATATCTCAACGTTTTGTATTTTGGCGTAATGGCATGGAATGGATATGGTGAACCATTGACTCAATATTAATCACGGACCTAGTTTGTTGCATGAAATGAGAACTAAAACATTTAAAAGCCAACATCAGATTTTCTCTCAGTCTGGAATTTTTGTTGTTATTGTCATTAAATTTGTTCTACATGATTGATTGTGTTTAAATCCTTATTTTCTTGAAATAATCAAATGCATTTAATAATCATACACATTATTGTATATGTGTCTCTCTATGGCTGAAAAAAATGAAAATGGTTTAGAAAATGTTCATTCCAGTCATATATATATATATATATATATATATATATATATATATATATATATATATATATATATATATATTGTTTTATGAATTAGACTAAATTAACCTTCCTTGACGATGTAAAAAATCTTCAAGTTTTAATAATCCCATTAATACGGTAAGACATGTTTCTGTTATGACAGGGGATGCATATTTCCAAAGTTCCTTGGCCATGTTTGTCTGCTATGACAGCAAAAATATCAAAGGAGAATTTTATATAATACTTTTTCTTTCAAATTTCTACAGCTAATTTGTTTCTAATCTCATGCTTTTAAATGTGTTAGACCAATGTATGCTTTAAGATGTATTTCGCTAATGTTTTCTAATATATATGCTTTTGATGTTTCAAGTTCAGAGTTAATTATACACATATACCAATAAATAGCAAGCTTTGTGAATAACTTGCTCTACAGTTACCAAGCTTTGCAAACGACTTGCTCTAATGTTACCAAGCTTTGTGAATGACCTGTTCTACAGTTACCAAGCTATGCAAACGGCTTGCTCTAATGTTACCAAGCTTTGTGAATGACCTGTTCTACAGTTACCAAGCTTTGCAAACCACTTGCTCTAATGTTACCAAGCTTTGTGAATGACATGTTCTACAGTTACCAAGCTTTGCAAACGACTTGCTCTAATGTTACCAAGCTTTGTGAATGACATGTTCTACAGTTACCAAGCTTTGCAAACGACTTACTCTACTGTTACCACGCTTTGTAAATAACTTGCACTGCAGTTACCAAACTTTCTGAATGACGTTCACTACAGTTATCAAATACTGCGAATGACTTACCAATTTGTATCAATGACTTGTATTACATTTGCCAGTCCACTTCAGTAAAATGCACTACAGTTAGCAAGCGTTGTTATAGACCTGGACCTTGTGAATGATTTCCACTAGTTACCAAGTTTAGTGAATAACGTACACTACAGTTACAAATGTTTGTGAATGAATGGCACTACAGTTACCAAGATCTGTGAGTAACTTTCACTAGTTACCAATCTTTCTAAATCAGATGCATAATGATTACCAAACTTTGTGAATGAAATGGGAGCAGTTACCAAGCATTCTAAATGACTTGCACTACAGTTATAAAGCTTTGCAAATGACTTACATTACAGTTAACAAACTCTTTGAATAATTTCCACTCCAGCTACCACACTTTGTGAATTAATAGCACCAATTATCCAGTCTTGCAAATGAAGAAACCTATCGATTTTGTAGAGAAAAGCTTTTACTAGTGTGTACTATCTTTATAAGTTAGCTTTATTGCTGTAAATTTAAGATTTACTTTAGTACTTAACTTGAAATTAACCTTGATGATTTACATGCGCATCTTTTATTTCGTTTTTTTAATAAAAAAAATTGTTTTAAGTCCTTTATCAATTTAAATAAATAATTCTGAGTATCACTGTGACTACATGTGGTTTTATTCACTGTTCCAATTCTTCGTAAGAACATATTTCTAAAGACCATGATGCCCATTCCACTGTAAAGTGTCTGTGTGTATGTTATATGTATCTAATCCATAATGTATGTATGTATGTATGTATGTATGTATGTATGTATGTATGTATGTATGTATGTATGTATGTATGTATGTATGTATGTATGTATGTATGTATGTATGTATGTATGTATGTATGTATGTATGTATGTATGTATGTATGTATGTATGTATGTTATATGTATCTAATCCATAATGTATGTATGTATGTATGTATGTATGTATGTATGTATGTATGTATGTATGTATGTATGTATGTATGTATGTATGTATGTATGTATGTATGTATGTATGTATGTATGTATGTATGTATGTATGTATGTATGTATGTATGTATGTATGTATGTATGTATGTATGTATGTATGATCTAATCCATAATGTATGTATGTATGTATGTATGTATGTATGTATGTATGTATGTATGTATGTATGTATGTATGTATGTATGTATGTATATATGTATATATATATATATATATATATATATATATATATATATATATATATATATATATATATATATATATATATATATATATATATGTGTGTGTGTGTGTGTGTGTTTGTCTTTACATAATACGTTTTGGCATAAACCAATTTTAACCAGCAAAAAGATGAAAGTGCGTGTAGACAAATGGGTTAACATTTAATCAAACATAAATACATCCAAGGGAAATTGAGATAAAAAAGGACATTAAAGCGCACAAAGAGACGGAGTTCTGTGCATATAATCAGGTTGTCCAGTGAATAGTTTAACAAATGCATGAGAAGAATTGAAAGTTATTGTAACATATTCATTTAAAGTTCAGGATTGTGAGCACTATTTCTGCGCTTAGCAAGTGACCTTTTTAAGAACTCTGATTATGAACACTTTATATAAGAAACATATTTCCAAGGCTCTATCGAGGCACTATTTCCACCTTAACCAAACATGTAATCGACTCATTTATTTAAATGCACAGTCTTCTCTCTTCCTTTCTCTTCTTCTCTTCCGTCGCCGCACTCCAGCTCAGGGCTTTTCATGTTAAACTAGACAAGTTTTGCACTATTGACGCAGGCGTTACCAGTGCCTTTATTTAGCATATGATTTGTTGGAAGAGATCAGCGAAAGCAAAACATATCGAACAGCACGTGATCCGTATGAATGATTTGGTTCAAATTAATCAGATAAATCGACCGCTCATGTTTCCAACTGCGTTCCCCGCGAATGCGAAATAGTCGACCTTTTAAACCCGGGCCGGTTAGTATCAAACACTTATACAAAATAAAAATTGTACTAGCAGCTTCTTCGCTTGGCAAACAGCTTTAAGAGATTAGTGAAAGTACTGTTTGGACTGGTGTCTGAAAAATTGACGTCGGTGGCACATGATAACACATGTATACGGTAGGATGCCGCAATGTTTGGTATTAAGCATAAACTGCCATAATGCAGATATCGTAGTCATATGAGTGAAACTATTTTAAAAGACGTAAACATTCACATTACAAACACAATCAGAAGTACACATAATCATAATATCAAAATACAATAATTATATGCATATATATATATATATATATATATATATATATATATATATATATATATATATATATATATATATATATATATATATATATATATATATATATATATATATATATATATATTATAGAATTATCTAGTTCTTAGTTGCTAATATGATCAATCACAAGTCCATCTTTGATCAGACCATTATAATACTAATAGAGAAATTTGAAAGTGCCAACACCAGCATTAGTGACAAAACCTAATGGTTTTCTTTTAGTAGGCAGTTTCTGGTGATACCATCATGTGATGCCTCATACCTTTTCAACGACATGACGAGATAAAAATTATACTTGTTCCATTCATATAGTATTATTATTTGCCTTAATGAATAGTTTATTACTGGTAAAATATCCTGGCGACTTTATCACTGTCGACGAAAAAGAAATTTGTCACAGAGAGATAGTCTCCAGCAGTGTCTATATGAAAGCTGACACCGTTGGCATTGATCGAGTTGTTTTCTATCACAATACTGTTTCAAATCTTTGTATTTTATGTATCCTGTCTACACAAAACTGCAGTATTCCCCAGATGCTTTTGCTGCTTTTCAAACATGGATTTGGTCCCAGACTCTCTCATCGCACACTTTGATGGTGGTATCGACATTATTCATTTACATAGCCCTTATTACAAGGAGTTGAATATCACATCATTAACCACTTGCAACTAATCTTCGCTTGAATCATTGTATATTATAAATTAAGGTTTAATATAAATATATTTTAGCCTTAATTATATGAAAGATGAATTTACTAGAGCTAAGAAGATTCAATATTGACAGAATAACCCTTGACTTGTCGAAGCGATCTCCAAATGATTCAACAGATCATACTATAATCAATAGTATTCATGGCCACAAGACTGAATTTCGCATCCATGGTGCGGATGCATATCTGGCTAGTGTTCAGATTCATGAAAGACATTGATGCTACAATAAATGACCAACGAGCAAGTACAACCATTGCTTATCTCCACAAAGATACCATTTTAAAATAAAAATAATTCTGGAAGTAGACAATACTTGGATTATCTGCAACAAATGTAACCTGTACGAGAATCATATCATGCTTATTATATTGTAACGATATGTTGCAACAACAAGCAAAAAATTATTTCCATACCAGGAATATTGATTGGCCTTCAAAAAACATGTAATGAATGAGTGGATGGTACATGATGCCAAAGTGCAAGAAATCACAATAAACTGCCACAATGCAAACATTGTTGCAATATGACTGAACAATTTTTAAAAGCTACTTTAAAAATCCTAATCACCGTACCACCCTCCCACATGAGCCATCTTGAAAATATCATTTCCGCTTTGTCATCCCAATGGATACAAAATTGCCAATTAAATCTGACGATGTTCTGTTTGATTCTAAATATGTGAGAAAATGAAGATGTCCAGAAGTGTATAATATGTATTATGACCCTTGTTACAGAAGAACATGTCTTGAAAGACCATCCCATCAACAAAATAATAAAGGTCTCTCAAGACAGGTGGTCTATCTGGATAGGTTATAACACTATATAATGAATACATCCATGCATTTAGAATTTGGTCTCCAAAGACAGGTGGTCTTTTATAACAGTGGTCATTCAAGACAGGTTTTATTGCACTAATTTATTATCGTGGAAAATGAAGATGTCTAGAAATGGATGCATGATTAGCAATTATCTCCTTAACAATGAATGCATTTCTACAACTGAGATTATAAAAATTGGAAGTCAGTTTTGTTATATTTGTAATAAATTCTCACTAGTCTGTTGATTATAGTGTGATTCTATAATGTCTTGTAGGTATTATTGCTTTTAAGCTGTCAGTCAGGTCACAGCCACTGCATTGCAGATTCGGTGTGTTCCAGAATGGTTATTTTGTTCCAATACTAGTTTTGCAGTTCTGCTATAGTGTTGATACTTTCTTACTTCCCTTGACCCACAAAAGAATAGTTGGTTGTCCTTAGCTCCTGTCTGAGCACTTTGCAGTTTAAATTAGTCATTCATGGACTGATTCATTTTAACACAAACCTGTAATTTGGCGATGGGTTGATAATGTGCAGGGAAAATGAACTTGAGATGATTCTTTATCACAGGAATGTACGGTGCTATATTAATGGCTTATGTTTGTTTAGTCCAATTATTTGTACTGAAGTGCTATGAAAGGCTCATTTGGGTGACTTGATGTAGGGAAACTTTACTCTTCAAGAGCTGTGAAACAATGCATTCATGTAGAGTTTAAATATGGAATTACATCCATCTGCCTCAAACTGCTTTTGCTCAGGTTTTTAACATTTTTTTCTTGCCTGTCAAATTTGTTATGTCCTATGTGGTCTTTGTTTAATTGTGTTAACAAGGTTTTCATCAGAACGTCAGAAACTCTGCAAAAAATTAAAAATATTCAATATAGTAGTTTGAAAATCTAATCAGGGCATCTACTTCTGGCCATGATATAGTACTAAGCTTGCATTTAGCTCCACTTGGGTTGGTGGTTCTTACAGGGGTTTCTTAGGTTCATCATCCACCAATTATGCTGGCTGATATGTACAGCTAATCTTGAGCTATAAATGTCATTAAGCCTAAAACAACAACATTAACTAAAATGCTATAGCAATAAATAGCTAATTTTAATAAATATTTCAAAATGTTTTTAATCAATATTTTTTTGCAGCAAAATACTGCACTAATATGTATATTTTTGATTAGAGTTTATTTGGACTAGAATTTTTATTGCATTCCAATAAACAAATTATCTTCAACTTTATACATGAAAAAAAAACCAAGATAACAGATTTGGTAATCAGGATGTTTTTCTAGGTTTGAGTTCACAGTTTCGCAATATAGCTTGAGTATAGCACACAATTTTTTATCATCGTCTTTGACCTAAATCCTGATAAGTTGGGTAGAATATTAATATTTAGACAATGTCAATATTGAACCACATTCTATGTATGCTTAAACCTGAATAATTGGAATAAACAAGGCCATCTTATTGATATATTCCAAGGCATCCTTATATATGTCCACAAATAAGGTTAAATTATAACAAAAATATGTCAATACTTATTTATGTTACAAGTCAATAATTATACAGCTAATATCTTAAAGCAAGGCCAATGACTTTGAAATCTGATTTTGGTATTATAATTAATAATTTAAAAAAAAAATGGTATTGGTATTATGTATTTTAATTTCAGCCAAAAAGCATCAGTCCCTACTTAGGACTCTTGTTATACTATACATTTTTGAAAATTCATCTGTGTGCTTGCATGGAACAATTGTTTCAATTGTATATCTATGTTGATAATTTCATTCATTTCATTACAAAGGAAACATCAGTTACATTTCTCCTATAAATGTGTATTTAATGTTCTCTAGTTTCATGGACTTCAATATTGTAGACATATCAGTGAGTCCTTGTACTGTGTATATTTTGTTTGCTAATGTCATTGAGTTTATTATAGGTGAAAGTTCAAGATCATAGGCTGCATATATTGTACAAAACATTTGATATTATTATAGTCAAACAAAATGAATTTGTCATTTATGGACACCATATAAAAATGTTTATGTAGACTTAAAAAATCCACTTTATCAAATGAAAACATTATTCAGCAATCTCAGTAACCAGGCCACACAAGATTAATTTCCCCTTTTGTATATATATATATATATATATATATATATATATATATATATATATATATATATATATATATATATATATATATATATATATATATATATATATATATATCAGTAGTGCTAGTTTCGAAAATGAGAAGAGGGATAGAGAAAGCATAAATAAAATATATCAAATAAAGATTAAAGTACTGTAATGTTACTGCAATTGTACAATATTAATGTTGAAAATAATTATAATACCTTTTTAACATGCAGAGTGTATACTTTGAACAAACTCTTTATTTAGTATTATTATAACCATTATGAACTCAGAGTTATTACTCTGGGACATTGCTAATTTATAGGTGTACATGTCTGTAGAATAAGGTATATAAATTTATACTATTTAATGGAACACACGAAAGTTTCTTCCCTGGGTCAGAAGTCATGGTGAATATTTTTTCATCAAGGAATATGTCCCAAGACTTAAGAAACAAAATATTTTTGTGTTGAATTTGTGCCCACTCCCCATACTGTACAATAAAATAGATAAATAAAATACTTTTTTGAAAATAAAATGAAAGAAACTAACTTTGCATTGTTATCATTTATTCCTAATTATTTTATCATGTAAAATTTTTAAAGATATCAATATATACATGAACTTCATATATGTACTGGATGCTGGCAAGTTCAAATACTTTGACTCACTGCCGACTGGTCAGACAATGTGCTGATATTTATAATGACTGAGCTCTGAGGCATTATATGAGTACATCAAATGAAACAATTTAGCTTTCATTGTGTTCATTACTGAGTATAGCAGAATAAATGGTATGTGTGACCTCAAAATCAAGACACTGATATTTAGACAAAAGTGTTGTTTGCAGATTTGGATACGTATTTTGGGGTTAAATGGCAAATTGA
Source organism: Potamilus streckersoni (assembly GCA_016746295.1). Classification (NCBI taxonomy): domain Eukaryota; kingdom Metazoa; phylum Mollusca; class Bivalvia; order Unionida; family Unionidae; genus Potamilus; species Potamilus streckersoni. The sequence goes on from JAEAOA010001197.1 coordinate 66,871, forward strand.
CGAAGATTTAAAGAGATTCAGATGAATGTTAAAGTTTGCTAGAACTGATAGTTTGGATGGGACAGTAGCCAAGAGAAAAAATTGTGTGATGCCTAGCTTAGTGTTTGAAGTAAGACCTTTCCTTAGATTGACAAAAATCAGTCTCACTCTAATGGACAGACAAGAGCTAGATGTCAGTGTTGTAGTGAATTGGGAAAATTAATCTCAATGACAATCACTGGTTCTCCTCACATGGATATTTATTCACTTCAGGTACGCCCAATATGCTTATGAGACTTCAACTCTTGCTGTTGAGGGACTCTTTTTTTTTAACAAAATATAAGTTCTGGACTCAAAGTTTTAAATCACTGTGAGGCCCCTGGACTATGAACATGTGTAATTTCTTTTTAAGAGCACATTATTTTTCATACTGTTAAGATTTAAGTGCTTGACATACATTGATATAAATTATCATTAACAATTATGTGGTTTTCAAAAATAAAAAATACTGAACTTAGAGAAATATGTTTTTCATCCCTAGTTATTATATTCTGTGAAGTCAAAGTAGCTATGCATGCTATACTTTTTCAATACAATACCTAGAGCTTGTATGTGTCAGGCATTCATTTTATTTTTCAATCGTGCACTTAGGTCTATCCAGTAATTTGATTCTTGTGACATGCCATTCATTTTATCTTATGTCTTATAACTTTGTCAGAGTTATTCATAAGTTTGACTCCCTTGACTTCTCATTCATTTTCATTTTATTTCTCAATCTTAGCAAAATTATTTCCACAGCAAAGGTAATAGGATATATTTATAAAGGGAGAATTCATGTGACAGTAATATGTAACATGATGCCAATGAATCTGGGAGAACTATTTATCCAAAGAAATACAACCAGGCACTGAAACAGCAACAAGTGTTAATGTAACACACGACTTGTAAACAAATGGCACACTAGGCGGATAATTTTAATTCATTAACTTAGCTCTTTTACAGTTATTAAAATAAATATCACAAACTGACACATGTTGCAAATTCTATAGAATGATATGCATTATAAATTTAAAGGTCTTCAATGTTGTGCAAGGGAAGAACTCTGAAACTCAAACCACTCAATATCCAACATGAAGGGTTGCTCAAACTGCTTTAGTTGATATCCAAGTAAGTCTATTAATTATGTCTGGTCAAATCTGATCTGAACTAGCCACTAAAGTATTGATCAGAAAAAGTCACTGCAGTGTTGACATACTCAGTCAGTCTGATACAAGATCAGTTTATTAACATCTAAGATCACCGATCCGATGGCCTAAGTGGTTAGAACATCAGCATCAGATATGGGAGATTGGGGGTTTAAACCATGGCCAAGTCCTGCCAGAGACTTATAAAATGGTACTAGCAGCTGACTCGCTTGGTGCTCAGCATTAAATGCTAGCATTAGGACTGATCAGCTTGGTGTCAGGATAATGTGACTGGGTGGGGCATGAAGCTACATGTCTGCGGCATCATTGATGTTCCACTGTTAAGCATCATTATAAACTGCCACTTAAGACCCAGTAGCAGTATGACTGAAAAATTGTGATGGCTACATAAAAAATCCAAATCACACACAAACATACACATCTAAGATCTTAATGCTATTTGCTTCATCATTCAAAATGTAGATACAAAATACAGCCACTAGAGTATTGGCATGATCATCTGATATCATGAATATATAGGTCCATATTTCTCCATTTTAGATATATCAGAACAAAATTGTGCCCTCCTGATTGGTAGCAATATCAGCCAATCAGAAGGTATATCACATAATAGGTCTGCACGGATCTTTCTCATTATCAAACTCATCCAGGATCTTCATGTTATCAGCCCATATTAAAATTTGATGAAGTAGGTTCTGAACTGTTATTTTCAGAAACAAAACCAAACAGATACAAGATAATCTCATTACTCTGCCTTTATGAGATAATGATAATATGTCTCTCATGCACTATGCATTTCAAAATGGCAGAGTGAGTTTTCAGTTGTATTAGAGAACATTTGTTTTAATAACTTACAAAAAATTTGTTCTTAAAAACTTTTACCACAAGTGGTAATCATACAATGCTTAGCAAATGGCAGAAATATAAAAATAAGTTCCAAAATCTAAATTATTTAAATTTTTAAGTTATTTTAAACATTTCTTTCTTTGGAAAACATCGTTTTTTTTCAGTTTGTTCCTTTACTTTATCAATATACATGCAACCTAAACTGCATATACAATTTTAAAAATGTCATTGAGTTCATTGATTTCTAATGGGAAGGTCTGATATTTATGCAAGGAAAATTTGTCTCCAAATGCACTGGGTTCTATATTTAAAGAACTCTTTTCAGACAGCATTTTCAAATAAATATGAATATAAAATATAATTTGGAGCTAGCCTCAGATTTGGGCATATTTTAATATATTCACAAATTTCTGACACTTGTCATGACTCTGTGAACTCTGATTTCTGATGTATATTTTGCATACCAGTGTTGAAATTAGATCCAATACATACAAGAGATATGCATCATATGCATGTGTCGATCTGTAATTACGTGTTGTTCGCGTGTAAACATATCTAAGGTATAGTGGGTGTATGGAGATGATCAAGGTGTTGATGTTTCGGTGGGATAACTGTAGAAACATGTTGCTGTGATATGTAAAGTGTTTGGAGATGTATAAGGTGTTTTCGATTTATAGAGATAATTTGGTGTGAAGATTGCAAGGATTTGTGCCTATGTAGATACCTTAAATGTGTTATGTCAGACATATATGTTGCTGTAATGTATTGAGATAACTGGTATTTTAAGTTGCTACAAATCTATAAAGATATGTATGTTGTTTTAAGGTATTTCAGTGTGTTGGGGGGTCATTTAAAAAGTATTTTTGGTGTGTGGAGATATAAGGTGTTGTGGTTGTGTGGAAGCACACAGAAAGTTGCTACCTTAATGCAACATTGAAGGAAATCGGTTTGTGGGTGTGTGAACACAAAAATGGTATGTGTGTGGGTGAATACATATACAGTACAGTGTTGTGTGTGTGTGAATATGTGCAAGGTTTTGTTTGTATATGTTAGTAAGTAAGATCTTGTGAATATATGGAAACAGGTAAGGTGATGCAGGTGTGTGGAGAAAATGTTGCAGTTCGGGAGATGTGCACAATATTATGGTCGTGTATGGAGATATTAATGTGTTGTATGTTGCTGCAAGTGAGTGGCAATGTGCAAAGTGTTCTCTGTGGGTATAAATATGGAAGGAGTGTCTGTAATATGAGAGGTGTGTATAGATAGGCAAGGTGCTGTGTGTGGCTATATGTGTTGTATGCTTGGAGAAATGTTACATGTTTGTGGATTTTGGAGCTTTGCAAGATGTGAGTTTGGAGATGTTATAGGGATGTAAGGTGTTGTGATTGTGTAAAGATAATTAAGGTATGTAGGTCTTTGGAGATATGCAAGGTGACGAGGCATGTATGCTGGGATTCATCTCAGCTGCTTCCAAACACTTTACAACTAAATTTTGTTTTTATTTATTTTCTGCTGAAACATTTTGAATATTAGATCATATTTTGGGTGTAAACTTGTATTTAAAAGTTTATTGAAAATGCAGAGTAATATTCATTTCAAATTTATACTTGTTTCCTCTCTAGCACTATATGAATTCTTTAAATTTTAAATTGATTTCAAAAGAAAACAGTAAAATCTTCATGTTTTAAGGACTGAGTTGAATGGTCAGAGTGAGTGTTTAGCAAATAAATTACTTCTTCATGAGTTGCTGCTTCTGCCTCAGATGAGGGAGGTTGCAGGTTTGAAAGATGTATAAAAATGATACTAACAGTTGCCTCACTAGGGGCTCATCATTAAGAGGTTAGTGTTTGGACAGGTCATCCTTGTGTCTGGATAATGTGACTGGGTGGAACATCATGCTATATGTCTGCAGACTGATGCCCCAGTGGAACATCATGCTATATGTATGCAGATTGATGCCCCTCACTAGGCGCTCAGCATTTGGAGGTTAATGTTTGGACTGGTCAGCCTTGTGTCTGGATAATGTGACTGGGTGGAAGATCATGCTATATGTCTGCAGATTGATGTCCCATTGGAACATCATGCTATATGTCTGCAGATTGATGACCCTCACTAGGCGCTCAGCATTAAGAGGTTAGTGTTTGGACTGGTCAGCCTTGTGTCTGGATAATGTGACAGGGTGGAACATCATGCTATATGTCTGCAGATTGATGCCCCAGTGGAACATCATGCTATATGTCTGCAGATTGATGCCCCTCACTAGGCACTCAGCATTAAGTGGTTAGTGTTTGGACTGGTCAGCCTTGTGTCTGGATAATGTGACTGGGTGTAACATCATGCTATATGTCTGCAGATTGATGCCCCAGTGGAACATCATGCTATATGTCTGCAGATTGATGCCCCTCACTATGCGCTCAGCATTAAGAGGTTAGTGTTTGGACTGGTCAGCCTTGTGTCTGGATAATGTAACTGGGTGGAACATCATGCTATATGTCTGCAGATTGATGCTCCAGTGGAACATCATGCTATATGTCTGCAGATTAATGCCCCTCACTAGGCGCTCAGCATTAAGAGGTTAGTGTCTGCACTGGTCAGCCTTGTGTCTGGATAATGTGACTGGGTGGAACATCATGCTATTTGTCTGCAGATTGATGCCCCAGTGGAACATCATGCTATATGTCTGCAGATTGATGCCCCTCACTAGGCGCTCAGCATTAAGAGGTTAGTGTTTGGACTGGTCAGCCTTGTGTCTGGATAATGTGCCTGGGTGGAACATCATGCTATATGTCTGCAGATTGATTCTCCATTGGAACATCATGCTATATGTCTGCAGATTGATGCCCCTCACTAGGCGCTCAGCATTAAGAGGTTAGTGTTTGGACTGGTCAGCCTTGTGTCTGGATAATGTGACTGGGTGGTACATCATGCTATATGTCTGCAGATTGATGCTCCAGTGGAACATCGTGCTAGATGTCTGCAGATTGATGCCCCTCACTGGGTGCTCAGCATTAAGAGGTTAGTGTTTGGACTGGTCAGCCTTGTGTCTGGATAATGTGACTGGGTGGAACATGATGCTATATGTCTGCAGATTGATGCTCCAGTGGAACATGATCCTATATGTCTGCAGATTGATACCCCTCACTAGGCGCTAAGCATTAAGAGGTTAGTGTTTGGCCTGGTCAGCCTTGTGTCTGGATAATGTGACTGGATGGAACATCATGCTATATGTCTGCAGATTGATTCTCCAGTGGAACATCATGCTATATGTCTGCAGATTGATGCCCCTCACTAGGCGCTCAGCATTAAGAGGTTAGTGTTTGGACTGGTCAGCCTTGTGTCTGGATAATGTGACTGGGTGTAACATCATGCTATATGTCTGCAGATTGATGCCCCAGTGGAACATCATGCTATATGTCTGCAGATTGATGCCCCTCACTAGGCGCTCAGCATTAAGAGGTTAGTGTTTGGACTGGTCAGCCTTGTGTCTGGATAATGTGACTGGGTGTAACATCATGCTATATGTCTGCAGATTGATGCCCCAGTGCTATACATCATTATAAACTGCCACAATGCAGACATCGTAATGATATGAATCATCATAATGATATGAATTAAAGATTGTTTTTGTTGTTGTTGTAGAGTTTTATGCCATTTTTCAGCACAAGATATGCTATACATGGCAGCCAGTAGAAATCATTAAGGAATAAACCAGGAAAACCCAAAATAGAACCACTGACCCAAGCTGTCTCACATACCCACATTCGCCAAGCCCAAGACTTGAACCAATGCAAACAAAAATGAGTTAGCAGTGATCTGTAATGTTGAGCACTTTAGATCACTTGGCCACTCAGATAACCTAGTTAGAGATTTTAAAAGCCATGTTAAAAATACAAATCATACCTACACAGTTTATGTTTTATCTATTTACATGAAGCAACATGCATATTTCAAATCATGACCACTTTTTTTGGATGTAGAAAATCAAAAATTTATTTTCAAAGTTAGAAAAACATAGAAAAACAGATCACTATATTCAATTATAAGTTAATACATTAGACTGCAATCTCTATAATTATTATAAAATAATACTTTTGTACAAAATAGAGTTTTACTCATCAATACTAATTAAAGCATATTTAGAAATATGAATATAATGATTACGTGACTATTTGACCTATGACGTTTATGCACATCGGCTGCGAGATTTAGTTAGTCATGTGACTAGCAATTAAAATGGTGCGAACGAGGTCAAAATTCAACAACGCTGTAGTTACGTCTCGTCTGACAACGGATTAAAGACAAAATCGGTGTTATGCTTGTAATTTCGGAGAAGATAAATGATAACCCTATCGATTTAATGTATTTATGGGTCAATGTAAGGTCACTTAAGTTTGCTAGGCCTGACAGTTGGCGATTACCCTATGCCGACACCAAATGGTATCGGCAAATTCCAAATTTTTGATAGGGAATAGACTCTGACCCTACACCCCAACATAAAAAACCAGATATCAAAAATGGGGTGTCAAGGGTCAGAGGAAACTAACAGAATCCTTCAGCCGTGACTGAAACACCCTCAGAGTTACAAGCTTCACAGATATAATCTGGTTTCGATTTCGATGTAGAAATCGCTTGCAAGACAACGTTAAGTGGAAATTGAGTGGCCCATTCTTGAAAAGTCTTATTCTTCGATAAACTTGCAGGTTGCCTGCATACAGGACAGTCTATTTCTTTCAATATCGGTTGTTTTGTCGACTCGGTGATTATGTAGGATTGCAAACAGCTCTGGCAAAAGCAGTGTGCGCATGGTAGTTCCCTTGGTATTTTAAACACATCTAAACAAATTGGACACTTTGGTCCGTCTGCTTTGTCACTTTTAGCTGTTGCCATTTTCAATAATAAAACAGCAAAATATCATGCACACAGATTTATATTATCCTGGTGTTACACACCTTAAAAGTCTGGGCGTGTTAGTATGGAATCAGTACGCAATTAATAAAATCCGGAGAATGTAGTCCCAGTCTATTTTTAGATCACTTTTTCCTGTCAAAGTTTGGTGGTGATACTTGAATCAGATTTTGGCATTCTTGGTAAGGATTTAAAGGCAATTGTTTATTCTTTAAAATGTGAGCTTATAGTGTGGTTGTCTGTGTGCATTTCGGCGACAGTGCACATTGAGTAATAAGGTCATGGTGATGATCCGGAAGTGATCTGGAAGTGAAATCTGTGTTCCGTTGCCTGGTGATTTGTTTACAATTCAGCCTCTCAAAAAAATGCAGGTCAACCCTTGACAAGAACTAAACCGTTATGTCATCTTTGAAGGTATTTTAGATTAACATATGAGTTATATTGATTGTCACACAGTGGAAAGTTCAGTACTGAGAAACAAATGTAGAGAGAATATAGCAAAATTAATTGTGTACTATGGCCATATGACCTCCATGTTGTTGATGTTGGGCTTCAGCTTGGAAAAAAGCAGCAATTCGCAATCCTGAGTTGTTGCGCTCTTTCTCGAGAAATTGTGTGACAGAATAAACCTATAAAATCATTAGTGGTAACAATGGAGGATGTTGAGAGGGATATTTTTTAATTCATTTTGCAAGGAAAATATGTGAATAATAAGATGACAAGTAAATCCGTAGCATGTGCTTTTGTCGATTTGACCTGCTGGATGGTAGACTCCAAGATCGTGTAGTTTTCTGCTACAATTCGTCGGCGAAGTTAGCAAAATTAAAGAATAAAGCAAGTAGTTCTTTTCTCACTTTCATAACAGTTTCAAGTGAAATATAGATAGATTGTGAAAATAACTTGAACAATTTCATCAAAATAATCTAATATAAATTGTATTAATGGAATGGCAATTAATATGAATTTTATATATTTACTGTTCATATCAGCAATGATTAAAACTTTGGCTTATCGAATGCGTTTTGATTTATGCAAATAATTAATAGCACACATACCACCATTGAATTTATCTAAAAAATACATTTTACTTAGCTTGCAGTGAACATACTGTATGAATTATGCTGCTGTTTAAAGATAAATTTTTAAATTAGAAGTCACGTGCAGAGGAGATTTAGGCAAATCTAACTAATTTTTTGTAACACTGTTGAAGAGAATGGAAAGGATCCCTGTAGCAACGGCAGAAATTACAGTCGTATTGCGCATCTTTTTTATATTTATCGTACAGAGGTAGCCATAGGTCGAGGAGCCTTATAATTCCTTTTTTACATAAGTCTTATCTTTTTTAATTTTGAGAGAACAAATTATATTTTTTAAGTCAATCATTGTAAGTTGATCCCCTTCCTCACATCTTGTATTCGTTACTTTTCCTTTTATCTTGTCAAATGATCCTTTCCACAAATACTTGTATATTAAAGTATTTAATTTGTTTATAAACCATTCAGGAAGATTTTGTATGATTATTAATATGTGAGTTAAATTTGATAAAGAAAGCGATTTTATATCTATAATTTTCTCATAGGGGGTAAGAACTCTCTTTGACAACTGAGTTAGTAGTGTTTTGATGTCATAATTAGGATTTATTATGAAACTTAAATCTGTAGAGAAGATAAAGCCTAACATTGTGAAATTATTATATATCCAGCATAAATTATAGTATGTATACAGATGGCTGTTGCTGTTTTTCATGCTTGCTTTCTCTATGTTTACATTAAGGCCAGAGGTCTTCACATAGAATTTTAATGTGTGTATTGTATTGTTAAGAGCAGTTTCAAGATCCATACAAAAACAATGTTGTTACATCTGCATACTGAGATATTAGAAATGCATTTCCATCTATGTTAATACCATTTATATCTTTATTCTTTCTAATCAAATAATTTTAATGTTTCCTAATATACCATCTGCTCTCGTGACAAAACCAAGCACAGCCTTCATGTTCGTTTAAAACAAATTGAACCATATTTTAATGGCATTATGCAATGTAAGAAATATTCAGTTTAATCATTTGGCAACTTCCACCTCTTCATAAACTATATCAGTTTATGACTAAATTATGCTCATAAAAGTTGTTATAAGAAATGACTCATCAGCAATTTCACAGTTTTATACACTGACCTGTATACAAATTAATTTCTGGAACAAACCTACAAAATATTTGTATTAATGGAGATTAATTTTGGTTATGGCTGGAATCCTTCCCTGTGCATTTATTTAACAGTTTGGATGGAATAGTTGCAACAATAAAACAGAAAGTTCTTTGTTACCTGGAGTACGTGTGCTGTAAAACCATACAGACACCTTATGGTGAGTGAAATTAGTAGCTAGAAATTGATGTCCTTTCTCAGAGATCCTAGACTCCCCCCCGAAAAAAAACGTAGTACGTTAACATTTATGTCAGCAGCCTTTGTTAACTAAAAAATGATAACACATTTTTTGACAAAAGTACGTTTTGGGGCAAAAGTGTCTATGACCTATGATACATCCTTCCTCTCTACTACTATGTACTTATTAATCAAAATGTTATATTAAACAAATTATATATATATATATATATATATATATATATATATATATATATATATATATATATATATATATATATATATATATATAAAATAACAGAAGGACATTATATATATATATATATATATATATATATATATATATATATATATATATATATATATATATATATATATATATATATATATATATATATATATATATATATATATGTATGTATGTATGTATGTGTGTGTGTGTGTGTGTGTGTAATGTCCTTCTGTTATTTAATCAGATAGGTTGGATTTGATCTAACAAATAGATTTTGTAAAAGATATAATCCGATCAAAGCAGCGTCAGCATATACTGGTACAAAACCTATAATAAAAAGTGGGTTATCAAATATCACCGAAATATGGGTCAGCATGGCTATTCGCTACTGAAAATGGTATGAAAATAGCGGGAAGGGCAGATGATATGATGACATTTATTGATAAAATCATCGATATATTTTTTGATAAAGCCACACAAAATTAAACATCTACTTTTTATTATAATTTTTTTCGTATTTAATTACTCTCATTGGCAGAATATCTGTTACCATGCTATCGATAATGTGAAACTCGCGTATTAAATCGTTCATATCATTTTTAATACCACGCAAGTAAGATTCAATTTGATGAAGTATTTTTTTATAAGTTATACTTGCTGTTTTGCAAGCATTTTGTTTTAGTCGCGAGTCGATGTTTAACATTTTTACACGCTGCTGCAAGAGAATCATTGCCACCAGACATTATTAGCAAAAACGGATTTAATGATGCGCCATTTGAAATTATGCCAGGGCCGGTCATTAGCAGCGACATATATGATATCACTCGCAGTATTTTTACATAGTATTTGTAATATTTTTGACGCACCAAAGATTTTTTTTTTTATGATAGTATCTGTAATATTGCATTAGAGCGTCAACATCCTGTTTCTGAATAAAATCTGAAATATGATTAAAAAAGACGATATTTTTTCCATTATATAGTATTTGTTTACATATTTTATTTCGTTATTTAAGTAACTAACGTGATTGGATAAATCTTCTCTGAATGTGATAATGCTATTATTGATTGTTGCTGTTGCTGTTACCGCTGGATTGTTGATATCGTCGACATATTTTGTTGTTGCTGCATCATGATCTTTTGCTGGCATTCCGAGAATAATAATAGTATGATTGCTTATGTTGAGGTCTCCATATATTACATCACCGCTCATTGACACATGCTTAAGTTCTTGATCGTCGACGTGTGTTTTTTCTTTTTCGTCGACGCGTCTGATTCTGCGACTGGGGCTTCGAGAGTTGTAAAAACAAAATCCTGACATTATTATGTAACCAGTAAAACTTCGCCAGCTTTCTTAACATAATCGTTATCGAATTTATCCGAATCTTGTATTTGCCTTGATCAGCAAAAATAACTATATTATTAACAGCCGCGTTGGGAAATCGTACAAGTACATCTGATAGTTGTATATTACTCGTTTTTAGTTGCCCTTTTTTATCTTGATAAAAAAACATCATTTTGATCAACACATGTGATATTTAACAAATTAGTAATTTCATTTTAGAGCTAATCAACAGTTGCGTATTTAGATAAGTCATCTTGCTGAGCAGACGCTGAATCTCCTACTAATGTTCCAAATTTTTAATAAAAACTCATTAATTTAATACTTGACAAAATTATATACCATAATAGTAATGTCAAAATCGTCGATATTAATCTTAAATTAAAAGGTTTTTCTTGTTGGATAAATTAAGGATTTCGATGTTGTATCGAAAATTATCTACAATAATATGTTTATAGAAAATAGTATCTAATTATTGGAAAAACAAGCAAAGTACAGAAAACATATCGAAGATCTAAAAACACTTTTACAGTCTCAGGCAAAATATAAACAGCTGGAAGAGCAAACACGACGTGGTCAAGTTGCTGCAGCTGAAACAGCAGCTAGAGTTCTCAAACGAGTTACTGAGGCCTTGCTTGGAAAACAACCTGAAAATAAACCACAATCAGAAGAAGCTAAATATTACAATAAAGTGGCTTGATTGGATTAGTTAAAGAACAACAAGAGAGATCTAAAGAAGAAAAAAAGAACACTGGCTGAGTCACTTGTAGCAAATATAGCTGATCCTGCTTCGAGACAATCTGAAATAGATAGGCTTATAAATAATCCGCTCTAACTTGAAAAAAAAATCAGCAAAATTAACAAAACAAGAAATTAAAAATGTTATAACAAATTTATCAGGAGAAATAAAAGTTATTAAAGAGGAATAAAAAAGAGATGGTGAGCTTACTGTAAGTTTTATAGAAGTTGGAGAGAAAAGACAATGGTTTATAAAAAAAGCAAAAATTGCGATAAAAGATGATGAATATAATGACCTTTTTAGAGAAAGGAAATATAAAAGATATTTATAATATAAACAAGTCGACCGATGCAGAATATAAGACATAAATTGATAGATTAAATGCGATATTAAAAGACAGAGTTACTGCTAAAAATGACTTAAATACAACCATAAAAGATGATTATATGCTTACATTTTATTACAAAATGATGTATAGTATTATTGGTTTCATATTTCGATAAACAGCAAACGCTAGTAGAACAAAACCTTTTGGTACTGGTTGGAATTTTAAAGGATTTTTTTGTATTTGATAGAAAACTTTTAGAACAAGAAAGAGGAGAAAAAAATAGGAACGGGAGTCAGAATATTCGCATCAGTTACTGAAATGATCGGAAGATTAATGTTATTGATAATATCAAAAGCAGCAGGAAATGTTGGTTCTGAAATCGGCAATGAAATTATTGACATACTTGACAATTTGAGATCGAGATATTTATTAGTATGTGACGAATACGATACTTTGCACCGCCCCTTAAGTTTATAAAAATATAATAATAAATGTTAGCAACATTATTACTCGACTCCAGTCAATCTGATAAAGATAGCATAAAATTTTCAGTAAATTATATTCCGCCAATAGAGCTAAATCGTGAAAAGCAATACGAAATTGGATTAATTTCATGTACTTGTTGGAATGCCATGTCAAACATCAAGATTGATATAAATGATGAGTTTGATTTTTCTATCTACCACCCCATTTTAATTATTCAATTAGGATAATGAAAATTCTAGAAGGAGCCTACAACCTAACTGATCTGAAAAAGATTATAAAATAACTTATAACAAAAAAAGGTGGTAATGCTGATAATTCTGAGCTAGCACCAAATTATAATACATTACGAGCTAAAATTACTTTGAAAAGTATGGTAATTAGATTTTCAGAAAGAAGTATCGCACCATTAATTGGATTTCCTATTAGCATATCTTTATATTATGTTAATTCTGAACAAGCTCCTACAGAAACTGTCACATATGATGGAAAATTTCCAGTAAATATAACTGACATAAACATAATACTGGTAAATGACTCTATTGTATCTGGTTCTTATTCAGCTAAAGGCAGCAAAGATCAAACTATATATAGTTTTTCACCGGAAGTTTCACTAGGGTCTCTCATGGAAATAGTCCGCGTCATATTATTTATTATCCGCTAAACGTCGAAAATCAAATAACAGAAGTAAATATGCAATTGACAGACCAATCTGGACGATAGTTGGATTTAAATAATGAAGTTGTTACCTATCAAGTGCACTTACGCGTTGCGTAGGCGATCAACAGTAAACATATTTTTTGAAAGATTTGCAATCAAAATTATACAGCCTCAGATATGTAATGAATCAGAAGAAAGTTTAAGGAAGGAAGTTGAGTATCTTGATGAAAATTCTAACGAACCTAATAAAACTGGCGTTAGTACATTTAATACACGAGACGAGGACATATTTCTACTGCCTCACAAAGCAATGCTGGAAGAACTTGGTCGGATTATGACAACAGCTGATCTACCTATCGCAAAAGTAGGTAACTTAGAAGTAGCTCTTATAAATAATGGTTGGTGTTTATTTAGAAGTGCTCAATATCAGCTGGCCAATCAAACTGTTGAAGACATTTCATGTCACAAACAAGATGCAAGTACGATCTTAAATATTGTTTCGTTTTCCGATGATTACTCCAGATCAGTCGCAACTGATATGATGTGGTTTAAAGAGACTGGAATTGGAAAAACGGGATCCGGAGAATTTTTTTCTAAAGGAACATCAATTGTTGTAGCCAATGCAGCTGTAAGCGCTAGCAATGTGAGAGATTTTATTATTGCCAAAACATTATTGCTTAAACTTTTGTCAGTGTTAGGTACATTAGGCCTAGCAGCAGCGCCAGTAGCAGTTCATAGCGCATAAGAAAAGGCAGCTAAAGGTAGCGGAATTGTCAGAAACAATCTTTCTGGCGGTGGTATAAGGAAAATAATCTTAGAAATAGCAAATTTTTATCTAAAGATTAAATATAATGCCTAAACGAAGAACTGTGCGAAAAAAGTAAACAACGACGAAAAGAATATTCACGAAACAAAAGACAGGTGGATTTCTTCCAATAGCCCCATTACTAGCAGGATTAGCGGGAAGTCTATTGCCGGGTCTGTTAGGACGAGGACAAGGACAAATGTTACCAAGAACAAGGAGATAATGTCGCCGACTCCTTTAAGTAATTTTGATATACTTGATCAATTTAAAAAAGTTAAACATTTTCATGAAATTTATTCCAAGGATGAACTTACGGCGATTGCATTGTCGCAAGAGACGCTAGTGTCTCTGGATTCTTGTTTTATAAATATACGATATTTTAATGACCGATCTGGCACATATTGGGTAGCTGTCTTTGACAACAATTATTTCGACTCGTTCGGAATTCCACTGAGTGATGCGGTAGAACAACATATGAGTAAAAAAAATAAAACATTATTCTTCTAATCAGATTCAGCCAGTTGTAACTTCCGCTTGCATTTATTATTGCATAATATCCATTTAGCAGATGAAAAAAAATCCAGAGTTATTAAAGTTTATTTTGCAGTTTGATAAACAACCCTCTAATGCTTATGATGAGATTGCGTTAATTTTGTCAAACTTTAAAAATATAATAATGTCAGCATATCGTCTTAAGTGCAAAACTAAAACACAAAGACGAAAAATGAAAAAAAAACGAGGAATAATAGAATAATTCTGAAAAGTATTTTGCGCAATCTTTGGAACAAGAAAAAGTAAGTTTTTGTCAGCGGCAAAGTATGAGGCGGACTGTCCTGACGTTATTTTAGTAGACGACTAAATAAAAAATCACGTACAACTGCGAAGCTGATAGAGATTCTTGTCTCGAAGTACATACAATTGTTAGATATTGCCAGAAATGAAACAGAGAAACAATTGGAATGGAAATAGTTATACATAAAATGATTGGCAAACTGCCGGAAACGGAAAGGCAGATGGACATTGCCAGGTCATAAATATACTGGTTCGTGCAATCCGCTTTAGGGGTAGATTGATACAAATGATAATTCGCTGCCAAGACAAGAACCTTACGATCCGTTTGACGCAATATAATTGCGTCATGGAATCTGCTACATAGATATTGATGTTCCTAGTGGCGAAACAAAACAGCTGCGACAAAGTGATGTTAGACGAACTTCACGAAATGAAACCAGAAAATATACGAGAGCGTTTTGACCGTAGGCTGGTACAGGGTTTCAATGAAGTAAAATATTATCTCGGACTCAGCAGAGACTTATATCATGACCCAGCGATAAATTCACTTGCAGTCGAAATACACAGAACTAAAAATGATGTTTCCGCGACACAAGGTTTTAGTAAAAACCGTTTATGATATTTGGGCGATTTATTTAGTTAGTATGCCAAATCTAGTTCAATTTAACGTTGGCTCCGATGGCGCTTCAGAGAAACACTTGTTTAATGTTGTCGATGTATATAGCAAATAATATAATTATACAAGTATACAAGTTTTGGATAAAACAGGGACCTCAAGGATTGACGCGCTAAAGCATATAGTATCAACAAAAGAAAGAACGCCGAACAAAATCTGAACTGATCACGGTGCAGTGGTTTTTAAAAAAAAGTTTGAGCAGTTTTTGGAACATAATAACATTTTAAAACACCTTAGTGGAAATGACTGAAAAAGCAAAATTTCATAAATAATAAACAGCTAAATACACGAATAAATACACCAACAACTTACATAATAACGTTGACGAATATAATAACACGAAGCACTGAACCACTAAAATGTCACCAAACGACGCGCTTCAAATTCAATATTAGCTAACGAAAATATGTACCGCAGACATAAACATAGAGTTGGTGATAAAGTTAGAATTTCTTTGACTAAGAAAACATTTGAAAAAGGATTTACTCCGAACTGGAGCGAAGAATTATTTGTTGTTGTTAAAATACTTTTAACAATACCAGTTATATATTAATTGAAATATATGCTAGGTGAACATATAACTGGCAGTTTTTACGAACATGAACTTTAAAAAACAGAACAAGATGTATTTGTTATTGAAGAAATTATAAAAAGCGCGGCAACAAAATGTTAGTTAAATGGCGCTGATTTTGAGATAAATTTAATAGTTGGGTGCCAACTGAGTTGTTTGCGTCGACTGCGATTACATCGATCGAATAATTTTATTATAAATTTGCTCGTATTTTATTATTACACTTTACTGGTTTACATGAAGAAATTAAGTGTAATTTTCTTGCATTGTCGATTGCCATTAAATTAAATATTTTAAGAAAAATAAAATAGCATATTATGTTTCTTTGTTGTCCGAGTACATTTACATTAAAAAATGGCCTTATTAGTTGCCAAAATATTTGGTGCTCGGAAACGCTAAAATGAAATTTTAATATTTTTGTGGGAATATGGTACTTAACATCATATCGACCAGTTGTCGGTCTACTTAAATATTTGTTGCTAACAACAACATCTTCCTCGTCATCGTCATTTTTATACTTAATATCATTTTCATTTTGGCCGATAATATCAGCTCCAGCAAATCTGTCGATATTTTTAATGTGACATTTGAAATTGGAACAAAATCGTCCGAATATATTCATATAATTTCTATTTCGGATGCAAATGATGCTTCTCTTGCTCTTTCGGTGTCTCAGGATGTCTGTCATTATATATATATATATATATATATATATATATATATATATATATATATATATATATATATATATATATATATATATATATATATAAAGAATAAAAATCATATGGCGAATAACAACCCTTTCAAGCGTACTGGATCCACCAAGAGATCACGTGTGTCAGAGATTAATTAAAAAAGATGCAATAAACTGGCGACGAACAGTACGAAACCAGTAACTAACTAGCCTAAGCGCTTTCGACTCTTAATGAGTCTTTTACAAAGGCAAATGCAAAACATATATACGACAAACAAATAAACACAAAAACGTTGTGTTTGTAAACCTCTACATGGCTGTCTTCACATGTGCTAAAACTATAAACACAACCAGCTTGTATAGACGAGTTGCGGAAACTGAAAACGTTGTATAATTCCCTAAAAGTCTACAAGCCAAGGCGACATCTATTTTTACTTTTTGTACATATGTAACGCAGATTATATCCCGGATACTTGATTCTATACCGGTTATTCTTATAGTAAAAATTGAAGGATAATAAGAAGATTTAGATAATGTTAAATTCTATTAGTGCATAGTTTTCATTTTCTAGTCATCTTGGTTTAGACCGCTTGGTTTCAATGTTCTAAGGCGGCGTATCCAGTATGATTCCTTTTCCTTCCTGGTTTGGGAACTCCAGCTGTGGTTGATAGCAATAGCGATAAGTATTATATCACTGAAAGTGTGGCCAGGGGAGCAATAGTGTTCTGCGACCGTGTTTCTGTACAGCTTTTTTGTCATCCAATCAGATTTATGAAGATTTATCATTTTGTGTAGCTTTTCAGTTTCTCCCACGTACAGAAGGCCACAGATCTTATATGTGATGAGATAAATCACATTTTCTGTTTTGCACGTTTTGTTTGGACCATGTGTGTTTAGTTTTTCTTTGGTCACTATGCTAGTGAATGTCTTGGTCTCTATCATATGTTGACAGGTTTTTGCATCTTTTATCGCCACAGGATCCAGATTGACTAGGTTGGTTTTGACTAGCGATTGGCGTTAGCTTTGCCCTGACTAGGATGTCCTTTAGGTTTTTTGGTCTCCTGTAAGCTACCGCAGGTTTGTTCGGAAGTATTAGGTTGAGCATGTCTGACGACTGCACGGTTGGCCAGTGGTTTGCGATGATTTTACCAACTTTGGGATTGTCTGGGTGATAGGTCAGAATAAATGGTATCCTATCTACTTTTTCTTTCTGTCCATATCTGAGTAGGTCATCACGGTTTGTTTGTTTGGCCCTTTGGATTGCCTCCGCAATCAGGTCTTTGTCGTAGCCTCGGTAAATTAAATATTTAGTCAGCTCTTCAGACCTTTCTAGGAATCTTTCATCGTCGGAGCAAATTCTGCGTATCCTCAGTGCCTGGCTATATGGAATGTTCTTAATGCAGTGTTTTGGATGACAGCTGGTTGGGAGGAGATACTGGTGTTTGTCGGTTGGTTTCGAGTAGATGTCTGTGTAATTTGTTTTCCACCAGTCTGTTTGTTGTGTCCAGGAAAACATGGTTTGAGTTGGAAATTTCTGCCGTGAATTTTATTGAAGGATGGAAGTTGTTTGCTTTTGATATGAAGACATCCAGACTTTCTCTTCCATACTGCCACTTCATTTCTCCATCATCGATAAAGCGTACCCACTGGTATGTTGTATACTCAACCGATGCTAAGAGCTGTCCCTCAAGTTTTCCCATTAAAATGTTAGCATATGAAGGAGCCATCTTATTATCCATTGCAGTTCCATTGATTTGTGGGTAGTTTTCTTCATTAAATTAAAAATTTTTGAGTTTTAGGACAAGCTCCAGGAGTTGGACTAAGAAGTGTGTGGGTGGATTGTTTATAGTTCTTGTTTCCCATGCTTCGCTACATGACTGTAACCCTTCGTTGTGCGGTATGTTGGTGTACAAAGATGTGACGTCTAAGGAAGCAAGTAATGTATCTGGCAGTAATGGCTCACTAGCTTTGCTTTTTATGAGATAATCTGTCGTGTCTGTAAGATATGATGGTAATTTGTGGACATGTGGTCTCATAAAATGATCTAAATATTCTGATATCCTTTCTGTGTGGTGCCCGTTACCTGAGATGATAGGTCTGCCAGGGTTTCCTTGTTTGTGGATTGTGGGTATAAGATAAAGTCTACCTGCTCTTGGGTTTTCTGGGCTTAAGTAGTTTTTCGTTAGCTGGTCTGTGTGTCCGCTTTGATACGCTTCGTCAATAACATTAGTGATGATTTTTGCATATTCCAGCGTTGGATCATGGTCCAGTTTTTGGTAGAACCTAGCGTCACTTAGTTGTCTACTTGCTTCACTAATGTAGTCTTCCCTATTCATAACGACAACAGTGGAACCCTTATCTGCAGGCTTAATTATAATGTCTGTTCTGCTTTTCAGTGAGAGCAGGGCATCTGTTTCTTCTTTTGTCAAATTAGAATATTTCTTAGTATGGTTGATATGTCTGGAAGTATCGTTTTCAACCGTTTTGATAAAGGCTTCCAGATTCGGAATTAAACATTTTGGTGGGGTCCAGTTACTTTTCCAGTAGATTTGAGGAAAAGATGATGAATTTTTAGGATTTCAAAGCAACTCTTAGCAATATCGTTAACTTTATTAAAACAAATGTAATTCAGAGTAATTATCATAAGCTTGAAACAAATACAATTATAAAACGTGGACTATGTAATTTCAATGATAAAAGGTATTACAAAGACGTAATTTATACGCTCGCGCATGGACACTATTTAAGTAATATTGTCTAATCATCAGCAATAATATTTGAAAATTTAACATTAGCTGATGGAGTTAATAGCAAAATGACCATTGATCAACAATTGTCATTTGAATGTAATGATAAAGTTTCAGGTATTTGTTTTAGCAAATTTGATGGCATAAAACGTTCTCTTATTATAAGAGACGATAGCAAGTATTTTCCAGATCTCGAAAATAGATGCTCTTTTTTCAAAATATTAAAATCTACACAGTCCAATCAGATAAATCAGTACACAAAATCATCATAGACTTGGACATCTCACAGGATTTGCGAAAGGTAATTCTACAAAAGTTATGTGTAACGTTATCCAATCGTTTGATATTTTTTTCTAATTTGGTCAGATGGTCTTTTTAAACAAAGCGATTGTCATTATTATTATTATTATTATTATTATTATTATTATTATTATTATTATTATTATTATTATTATTATTATTATTATTATTATTATTATTATTATTTTTATTGGCATATATGTTTGGGACAATAGTCATAAAAGCTTATATATCAAAACCTGATCATGATGAGATATTATGAAAAAAATATTATTAAACAAAATGCTGGACGATTGCATCAAAAAACATTGCTTGTGTATTTGTATGATAGTTGCACACAGAATTTCAACTGACATTAGGCCATTTCATTGAATTAATAATAAAGATCGGCTGTCTTTATCTAAGGAATTTTTTAAACTACCACAACATGAAGTTTATATTAATAACGCGTATAAACGTTCTTTTTCTTTTCTTTTCTCGTAAATGTATAAGACGACTAACTGATATTTTAATCTCTGTATTTATATTTGTCACTTGTATTAATGCAATCTATACGATATACGAGCACCCTTCAAACTGTCATAACACTAATTGGCGCATATTGTCGTGTACACGTATGCGCGACACATACATACCACCGCGGTCAAGATCCTTCACAGTTTACAAAAAAAAAACAAAAAAAAAACATTAGTTACACACATATGTATGGTTTAGTATCCTGCTTTTAGAGAAAGACTTTGCATTTATTCCAAATTTTAAACAAATAATAAAAATATAAATGTAAAATAGACCAGTTTGAACTATTGGTTCTATATGAAGCTACAATACTGTTACTAGGAGATTGTTTTCACCTTGCAATATGACGGAAAGTGGGTCGCTAAGGGAGTGACTATTTGATTAATAATTCGCAACTATCGTACAAATACACATGCAATGTAATGTAGCTTAAAAGTAGAAAAATGAAGTTTTCACGACCCACCCCTTGAATGACACAAACGTATCCCATTTTGTATGACAAAAATAGATTCCTAATTTTATTCACCAGAGAAAGACTCGTAGTTACTTACCATCAAACTTTCAGTCATACGTACAACATAAAATTATTTATGTATAACTAACATCGTCATTGTAAGCAACGATACGAGTTAATATTCAGTCATTAGTCAATGTTACCAAGAAACTTTGGAAGAATCAACAATAACAATGACACTGTATTTGTCTCTTTTAGAAAGGTTTTGATCGGATTATTAATATTAAACATCTATATCTATATTAATCATGTTGCAATTAAATTTGAAGTGTTGCAATCCTTTGCCATATTTTAATGGGTTTGTTTTAAAAATAAATTTCATCCAAATCTTATGGAGGCTGTTTTTTTTTCGTGGTTATTGTAACTATGTACTTAAAATTGCCCCGATGAGTAAAATGTGGCGGGGTTTCAAACCCAGCCTATGTATGTTACTGCATCAATGACTATAGTATTTCCACCAATATCAGTACATGGTTGTCAAACTGATATGAATGAATATAAATTTAGCTGTATTTATGTGTATATTTTGTCCCCCATTACAGGTCAAATGAGGTCATACTCGGATGACTAAATATATCATTAACTATAGCACTGTATACAGTATTTCTTCATTATAAAACCTTAGGGTCAGAGCAATATGACCGAATATGTATTTATTTATTTCACTTTTTACAGCATATCCCTCGTTAAATATCATTGGGAGTCAGATTGACATGACTAGTTATGTATTAACTACAGGGTATAAAGATTATTTTAATATATGCTTCCACAATACTCATACTTATTTTATTATTATCATTATTATTATTATTATTATTATTATTAGTATTAGTAGTAGTAGTAGTAGTAGTAGTAGTAGTAGTAGTAGTAGTAATAGTAGTAGTAGTAGTAGTAGTAGTAGTAGTAGTTGTTGTTGTTGTTGAGCCTAACGACATTTTCAGCACACGATAGGCTATTCATGGCGGCCAGTATTAATGGTGTAGGAAGAAACCGGAAAATCACCGGAAAGAACCACCAACCCACAAGAAGCTACTGGCAAGCTTTCTCACATATCCACATTCGCCGAATCCTAGACTCGAACCCACGCAAACAGAGTTGAGATGGCAGTGATCCGTAACGGACAGCGCTTTAGACCACTTGGCCACTCGGGGCCCCTAGTAGTAGCAGAAGGAGTAGTAGTAGTAGTAATACAATTATTGATTTTAGTAGTTGTAGTTGTAGTAATAGTAGTAATAGTAGTTGTAGTAGTTTTTGACATGGGATAACAATTTCGGACTATGATAATTGCATGACTAATATTTTAAAATCTGAAAGTTGATCAAGAGCTTAGTTAAAAAAGAAAATATGTTATCGAAAATAAACGCGGGTATTCCAAACAATGTCTTTTTGTTGTAACTTGGTTCAGAAACGTTACATGTATGTATTAAGAAGCTGTATAAAAGCATTACAAGAAACACACTCAGCAGTTGAAAAATAGAGAATAAATTTAACACGGATGTAAATATTGCTTTAATGTTATACACGATTCTGCAGAACATGTATCTTGTCTCATACGTTCTGAGTACAGAACTTCCAGAACTGGCGTATGCATGTCAATGATAAATGAATAGATCAAACAGTTGAAAGCAAATTGTCATGTCTTCTTCTTCATGTATTATTTAATAGTTATGCATAACATTATTTGTACATACACATACATTTACTTTCCTTGTTGCAATGCATTTCATACAGCATACTTAATATTTGAACACCTATTACGCTGGAGTCCTAAGCGAATTTGTTACTTCAACCATTCCATATCCTCAATAGCCTTGAAAAGCACACCATTTCAAGAGTTTTGAATATAATTTATTTAATGTCTTTATAAAGCCCGCATCTTGTATATACATTTACTTTACCGGTGTTTATCACGAGTCCGGTAATTATTTCATAAATGTGATCACAGTTTATATAATATATATATATATATATATATATATATATATATATATATATATATATATATATATATATATATATATATATATAAATAAAAAAAAATATATATATATATATATATATATATATATATATATATATATATATATATATATATATATATATATATATATATATATATATATATATATATATATATATAAACTTTTATTCGTAGATTCGTAAAGAATTGAAAAGGCGATGACCGTAGGTCATATCTCCTATCATACTTTATATTGAATACATTATTTTTAAAGATCAAATTTGACCTATGTTCGCTGGTTTTGGAAATTAAAAATCACAAATAATCCGAAACCTATGATCATTCCCACTTATAATGAAAAGTTATCAAAACAGAGGTACAACGTTGTACATAATGACTCTATAAAAATGGAACTGGTTGTTCTGCAGGAAATTTTGAACATAATTGCCACCTACAGGTTTCTACAGGTTTGATGCACTTTAGAACATATATCTACTATATATATATATATATATATATATATATATATATATATATATATATATATGTTAATATGTAACTAAATGGCAAGGTTGTTACTGCTATATTGCCGACGAAATCCCAACCAAAACATTACAGGGACTTTCCATTAACGGTACGTTTTAGCTGGAAGCCAAGCTAAATATTCCCTACCTATGAGACTCACTTAACTATAATTAATGCAGTCATTAATATAATGAAACATTCTTTGAATATCGCTTCATAAAGCGTGATGTTAAATAACAGGTAATCTGGTTCATTATATCAGGAGCTTATGTAAAATTTTGGTCATAAAACCAAATGTGTAATACATTCCCTGCAATTGCAA
The DNA here is from genome assembly GCA_016746295.1 of Potamilus streckersoni. Classification (NCBI taxonomy): domain Eukaryota; kingdom Metazoa; phylum Mollusca; class Bivalvia; order Unionida; family Unionidae; genus Potamilus; species Potamilus streckersoni. Next base: position 90,395 of record JAEAOA010001197.1, read on the forward strand.
TATTTTCTATTTCGATTGTTGCCGTAAGTGCAATACAATAAAAATGTCAGACTGCTGAAATAACATAATTTCAATTATCACTGTAATATTGGTCACAATGCTCATCTGCATTTCAGAGCATTATATATAAAAATACACAATCTGCATTATGTAAGGATACTTTTCAATCATACATAATATAGTGTTGACTATGTTATGTCAACAGAAAGTAATCTTTTGTAGTGACCATTTACATGCAAACAATAAACTGTAAATGCAATCTGCTATTTTGCACGCAGAAACCATGAAGAATTAAATGAAAAAACGATAGCTGGTAGGTATTTGCCTCGTACTAGGTAGAACCAACGCTAGTCTTTTAAGTCGGCCAATTCCATTGCTTGATATATAAGTTGGTCTGCAATGATTCAGGCGAGGAACTAAGTTATCCCACATTTTTATTCACTTGCACATTGTATTACAAACGTCGTTAATGTTCTGTTCTGTTCCTAATTATGTCATGTTTCCACCCTACCTCCATCTTCCTCTCTTTCTCCCTCCCCATATATATATATATATATATATATCTATATATATATATATATATATATATATATATATATATATATATATATATATATATCGTGGTTATACCGATGGAAGTTATCTAACATGCTCAGTACACCTTGCATATCTTACATAATAAGCATCCTTTCTTTATAATGCGTCGAATGATTTTCTGCTTATGTTAATATTTTTGACCAATAGAGCATATTTTGTTATCATTTCGAATACTTGGTAGTGCAAGTATTTAGACAATTCAATGAATAGGTACAAAAAGGTACAGATTGAACTGCATTTTTTTCTGTTTTATGTATAATGGAAGTATCAATTCATTAACATACTCCTAGCGTCAAAGATTCAACAGTTTATATATTAAAACTAGAATTACTAATTATGTACACATTTTTAATAATTCATTACGAAATAGCAGCAGTATACCTCTGGACATCAAAAGGGAAAATAGTTTTGGATAACATCATTTATGCGTAAACCTTGACATATTTAGAATATCCTCTCACTCGATGCCGAGCTCAACAAGCGGATTGGAAAGACGTCAACAACTCTCTCTAGATTGTCGAAGAGAGTGTGGAACAACAGCAAGCTGACATTAAACACTAAGATGTCAGTGTACCGTGCCTGTGTGCTTAGCATTCTCCTGTATGCCAGCGAAACTTGGACCCTGTACGCCTCTCAGGACAAACGACTGAGTGCCTTTCACATGCGTTGTCTCCGTCGCATACTCGGGATCACCTGGAGCGATCGTGGGACAAACAACGAGGTGCTTCAACAAGCCAAAATCCCCAGGATAGTCACACTCCTCCGCTATCGTCGCATCAGATAGCCACATCTTCGCTTCAAGGATGTCTGCAAGCAGGATATGAAAGCTCTTGGAATCGAGATTAACACCTGGGAAGAGCTTGCCCTCGACAAGTCCAGCTGGCGACATGCTCTCCACACAGGTCTGAAAGCCAGCGAGGAAAAATTACGACTGCTCGCCGATGAGAAAAGATCTCAGAGGAAGAGGATGCAGTTCCAATTAAGACCTGACTCATACTTCAAGTGTAGCAACTGCAGCAAGGATTGCCACTCCCATGTGGGACGTTATAGTCACAGAAGACGCTGCTCAGCTACAAACTAGGACACCTTTCATTGGCGCATTTCCATCGTATCTCGAGATTAACGGAAGCCAACCAAACAGTTTTACACTGATACAAAATAGTATGCACCTGTCAACAATTCCAATGACAAAGTGAATATTTTTAATGTATACATGTAGAGGAAACTAACTATAGATTCAGTGTATACCGAAACACGAAACTCATAATGTAACAAATAAATGAAAACATTGATTTTATATATTTAGTAACTACACATGTTGTGTGCGTTAAGTCTTAATATGAAACCAGATTTACATTAATTATTTATAATTAAACACAGTGGAAATAGCCAACAAATATAAGATGTATACAGATACAAAATATATAAGATGTATCATAATTCTAAAACAAAAAAGGGAAAATATTAAACTAAATATCTTCAAAGAATGCATACAATATTTATTATTTTAACAAAAATATAATCTGAAACATACTTTTTGGATTACATCAACAATATTCTAGGTCAGAATAGGATGTTGGTAAATCAGCACCTTCAAGATTGCAATTATTTCAGAACACCACTTAATTACTTTAGAATACTATATACTTTTTATTTCTGATATAACAGTTTCGACCATTCGACCAATTTAAATTAAATTCCAAATACCGCATATTGACTTTTTACCTTGAATACTCTAGGGGCTAAGTGGATAGACCACCAATCATGTATGCGAGAAGTGGAGGGTTCGATCCGCTACTGAGTCATATAATATAATTATAGAATTGGTGATATCAGTTGCTTTGCCTGGTGATCAGCATTACGGATAGTGTTTGGACATGTTAGATTGGTTTCTGGATAATGAGTTTGTGTGGCATATTATACTGCATGTCTGTAGCCTGATGTCCCAGTGGTACTTATCGCTTTATTAGGCCACATTTCAAAGAGTGAAGAAATATGACAGGACACTGGTAAAGTTATTCTAGAAATCAAACTCATACACACACACACTTTTCACGTTTTATTCTAGAGAATTATGTTTTACTTCCTTTCACAAAACTATTATTTTTGTTTTTGTTTTACTGGTACTGACTTTTAGACAAAGGATTTCTAACAGCAAATCTTGACATGAAAATGGATATATATTGTATACAGCATTTGGATACTTAAATCGACTTCTGAGGTTTGATAAAATATTTTAAAGTAGCTTGTATTTCTAACTAATCTTCAAAGTAATGTTACACATGATATCAGTTGTTGAAGGTAACTCGAAAATTTAAGCTGATGTCATCATAAAGGATTAGTGTCAACACAAAGTTAGTTCTTAATAGGTATGGCTTGTTGTCTGTTTTCTAAAACTGTACATAAAACGCAAATAAAAATCTTAAATCGTCATACAGTTGTTGTTACAGCAATTGTACCATATGTTAAATGACACTTCGTTTAATCCTGTATAAGATTTCTTTTAAATATTTATCAATACTTTTTAGTATCATTTGTTGTACAATAAGGTAATGAAGATATTTAGAAAAGCTCACACGTTTCTGTTTCAGTCTCTCTATGTCAACATTAATAATTTTGGGGATTCAATGGTGTCTACGTCAAATTTCCCTCCAATTAAATTGGTCATGCTAAGACTATATTAAAAACAATTGCATACAAGAATCATTCAACAACTTATAATAACCCCCATAGTAGTTAAGTATTGAATGATTGCCAGTAGCTTTGATTTTGCCATTCCTTTGTATCTATCATGTACCAGTTTCATTAAACCAAAAACATAAGCATATATAGGGCCATAGATGGAGCAGTGGTCAGACAGCTCTAGATCCCTGGATGTTAAAGTGGTCTAAATTACCCACCTTTTCAAGTAACTGACATATTACTTCCATCTGAATTGATATTTGCAAGCTAATGATTTTATTATTATTATTATTATTATTATTATTATTATTATTATTATTATTATTATTATTATTATTATTATTATTATTATTATTATTATTATTAGGATATGGACTAGGGAGAGCTGTATTGACATGAAGAATTACTCAGCAGAAATTATTGATGACCACCATGATTCCATCACTGAGCAACTGGCTTACAGCAAAATGGGCTCATCATTAATGACATTTGGAGTCGAAATCGAGTCCAGGACATCTCTATTCGGACATCTCCCCTAAATCAAATAGGACTTTTCCTCCAGTCATTTTTCCCCACGATTTTAAAACTAAGTTCATTTAATATGAATTTAGCGATCAAAGTATAAAAACGTATATTAATTTATGTTAAATGAAAAAGGTTATTTGAAATATATTTCTGTAGTACGTGTTAAACAAAGTTCACATTTTCTCATTTTAAAAATGTATTGTTTAAATGTTAATGTTCTAAGCAATTGATTTAACTATTATATGATGTCGTTCTTGTCGAAGTCAAGGACTATGTTTTCAATTCTCGAAGAACAGTCTTTGTATTTCTTTCTTAGATGTTACATCATAATCCGCTTATGTCAACCTCCGGCCTGAGTACTGTTATGAAACAACTACAATTAATTGAATGAGGGCTAATCCATGTTTTTTGTTTCTTAACTATACTAAACAATGCATTATAAATAAATGTTAGACTCAAGTCTCATCATTATACTTCAAAGAAACCTCTTCTTCTAGGTTTAGTAAAAGCACTAGCAATTGATTAACACATAGACATTGCACATTTTTGTTATAACTATAAATGCTAAAAAATGGATGGGAATGTATGTTCACAGTATAATTGTGGTGTCAAGCTACACTTAAGATCCAGGATTGTGTGTGCGTGTGTGTGTGAGAGAAAGAGGTCAGGAAAGTAAATATTTTTCATTTAATAATGCATTTATTTCAGGTATCAACATTCACATCAGTGCACTAATGGTGATGCGGGAGAGGAGTATACATCAATGATAAATGTGACTTTATATAAATAATGTTGTTTAAAGATACGTGACTGTGGGCGAAAAGTCCTAACTAATGTAGAAAATCCAGGAGGGAATGTCCTGGGGATGAAATGTTCGTGGGGGGGGAAGTCCGGGGAAATGTCCAGGGAGAAATGTCCGAATATAGTCTTATTCAACTAATAGATTACTCAAGAGTCAGAATCTGAAACACCCATTATGCCTCTCCCAACACATTGACCAACACCATTAATTCATTTTGTAACAAGACCATGTGGCTCACCATCATCTATTGCTCTGGAACTGTATATATCATTTTTGTTTCCTCTGTTTCTATCGAAACACATAGCAATGTATAAAAACGTTTTATCCATGGGTGATAACACAAGATAGAGAAAATATAGCGAAATTTTAAAGTGCAAATTTGCCATTTGTATTACTTTTTTGAATTTTTCTGTAATGCATACAAAGTGCCATTATAATTTTCTATGTCATGAACAGAGATGTTATTTTGACTTTACATGTTGTTCATAGAGAATTGCTATTTTTCCATGAAGAAAGTACTACATGTCAGCAAACATGCAACTATATCATTTTTTTACTCAGTAAACATCCCACAATATCATTAATACACGCAGTAAACATCCCACATTATCATTAATACACTTAAATCTCCCACTATACCATGAATATACTCGAAAAATATTTCACAGTACCATTAGTATATTTGGTTTGACTTATTTGTTAATTATCAAATAAGATTTTCTTTCGTTTTTTAGCTCTAAGTGATGTACATATTTATTAAATAAGATTTTAATTTGTAGAAGTAATATCCTATTTAAATATAGTATTTAAAATTTGTGTCCAAGACAAATGTTACAGTTTTTGCTAATATATATATATATATATATATATATATATATATATATATATATATATATATATATATATATATATATATATTAATTAAACTTTGTAAAAATAGACAAATATCATTTTATTCATATCAAGTTTGTAATTTTAGTGTACGACACCTATCAGTTTTAATTTAGTCTTATGTAGAATATTTTGTTCAAAATTATTTTAGTATGTAATTTGTAATTTTATTCTAACATGGAATATTAGTATTAGTCTCTATTTACTATTAGTCTAATATAGAATTTATAACTGTATCGAATACATAATTTTGAACTTTAGTCTATGTTTTGATATACTCTAATAGATCATTTATAATTTAAATAAATATATAATTTTTGATTTTAGCAAATGCATAAATATTTTTAATCATATTGGGTGTTGTAATTTTAGTCTAATATAGATTTTTAAATTTTATTCGATTCAACATCATTTAAAATTTAGGCTAATACAGAAGTTATAAATTGACCTAACTTACATGTTTAAAATTTAATCTAATATACAATTGACGCAATTAATCTAATATTAAAATTCAGCTTTATAGTAATATAGAATTCATATTTTATTATAATATGGAATTCTCAATTTAGTCTACTAAAACATTTATAATTTTAGACTAATAGAGATTTATCATATTAGTCTAATATAAAACGTTTAATGTAGTATACCATAGAATGTTTTCAATATTAGCCTAATATATACTTTATGACTGAGTCAAATAGAGACTTTAAATGAAGCGTAATACAGACTTTGAAATACTATACTAAAAAGGATTTTTATACTATGAACTAGACACTGTAATTAATTTTGATATATACTTTTTAATTTTATTAGAATGATAGATTGTTTAATTAGATACTAATTGTTGAGGGAGACTTGAATCCAAATGACTATCTGGGGGATTATTGAATGGATTCCCCAGACGCATCTGACTTAGATCCATTGACGTTTACATAACTGAAATTTCCCAGTTGGGTAAAATCAAATAAGGCAAATACATAAACACACAAGTTTCTGTTAAATTTCTTAGTATATCAACATAGGTACTTTACTAGCTCTACTGATGTAGACACCCATTCAAGAAATTTCCAATTTCTAAATCAGTCTTTCTAGGCTAAAATTCCACAAATTGCATGCATGAATCGTGCAACAATTTGGAGAAAATTCATATCTGTGAAATACAATCATACTGGATGATTGTAACGATAACTTCAAAGGTTAAATAACCTCGAAACACATATTTTACGAAAACACTCATTTCACGATCTTTTTGCCAGAATTTATCTACATATGTCATACACCAACTGAATAAATCAAGATGAATTGTTTTCAGCAAACAATTGATTTATATGATTAAGGCATTTATTTGCACTTCTTACTTCATCTGGACAAGGGATATATGCATAGTGTGTTGTTTGGTTAGTTATATTCATGTGAAAATAGTTTATTGGCTTAGGTCTTTTATTTATGTATCTTTCCGTTTCTGAAAAAGTTGTGTTATGCATGGAGAGTTTCTGAAAGTTATAATGCCCTATTTCTTGTAAATTTATTTTCCAAAAGTCCAAATGTAATATATTTATATATATATATATATATATATATATATATATATATATATATATATATATATATATATATATATATATATATATATATATATATATATATATATATATATATATATATCACTGGCTCAGCTAACGCGGGCACGCGAGAAAATTTTCCAATATCTTTACGTGGGTCGGTGGTCCTTACCGTGGTTTTTCAGGATTTTCCTCCACCAGTTATACTGTCCGCCATGTGTAGGATATTTTGTGCTGAAGAATGACATTAAACCATACAAGAAAATTTCCCTTATTATGATATATGCTCAAAACTGTTCATTGTATAAACCGACAGTAAATCGAAGCAATTAAAAACACTTTGAAAATTGCTGGAATAGTAATCCTGAAATGCGTTAGGAACTGATTACTTATTCCTTTATAAATGACAGGATTAAGTAAACTGAAATTTTATATTCGTATCTGAACTATGCCATTAAAAATAATTCAATAATTCGCTACATTTACATACAATTTGGTATCAAAATAACAGATGTGATGGCAAAAGTGGAAGACAAAAAATGTTTTGCTCAATAACTGTGAATTTAGTGCAGATTCCTTGAATACACGCATTAAACGACTTGTACTTAACGTTTGTCAATAGCACAATATATTCTGACAGACGCACGAAAAGTTGCTTACAATTTACGTGTCATCCATTTGCTGTATATTATATAACATACGTAAATTATAAGCAACTATTCAAACCCATGTGGATTGTTGGGGCTACTGGTTAGATATAATGATCTTGGCTAGTCAGATAAGTAAATAATGGTTTATGAATATTAATTATATTTCATCAATGCATGATATGATTAAATATTAAAGCCATTGAGGACCATTTATCAGTAAATAGCAATACCCGACTATCGCTGACAATGTCAAAGAAAAGTATAATTGTCCATTCTTTGTACACTTGTATTACACAATTCTAAGGTTATAATGTCTCATTTGTAGTACACTTGTTTTACATATGACTATAAGTATACTGTTCCATTCATATTAAACGTGCTTTAAATGGGTCGATATTTATAAAATCCAATTCATTGTTCACAAAGGTCTGAAAGTTATAATGCCCTATTTCTTGTAAATTTATTTTCCAAAAGTCCAAATGTAATATGGTCCTTTCATAATACACCTATTTACCATATGTCTAAAACTTATGATGTCACATTCATGGTACATTTTATTACCACAGTTTTGCCAGTAGTATATCCGACTCATAGTACACCTGTTTTCCAAAGGTTTAAAAGTTATCATGTTCCATTCATGGTACACTTGTTTTACATAGGTCTAAATGTATAACATCCCGTTCAGGTATACATATTATACACCTGTGAATAATAGGAAGGTTAAATTGAATATTTTATACATGCTAACACATGCTCACAATTCCTCTCTCTCTCTCTCTCTCTCTCTCTCTCTCTCTCTCTCTCTCTCTCTCTCTCTCTCTCTCTCTCTCTTTGCTCCATCTCTTTGTCTCTGCCTCCTTTTCTCTGATTTGTTCTCCATCAAACCGCTAAATTTAAACATATTTTTAACGCAGAGATATAGGACTCATAAGGTTTACCTTGTGAAGGTTCATACAATACCTCAATCAGTACATTTTGATAACTATTGGAACTTATTGGGTATTTAATTCTTAAAATGTTATATGGTCCGTTTCATGGTACACCTTTTCCCCATATGTCTAAAAGTTGTAATGTCCAATTTATGGTACACTTTATTACCACAGGTTTCTCAGTACAAAGTTAACAATAAACAACTAATTAAATGTATTCCTTTCTGCCATGCTTATTGCCTTTTTGTCAGATCTTCGTTTTAGTTACTTTCAACCAAACAAGTGATTGTCTTTGCAAATCCTATTTTTCGTTGAAAACGTATTTTGTATTGTGGATGCTTTAGTAGTGGCAGCAGTTAATTCAAAAGCGTACTTAAAAATATTAAGTATTACTATTGATATTGATGGACTATCTTTTGTATAGAAAATAATTAAAACTAAAAATTTTTAATTTTCAATAGCAATTCAGGTTTTTTATCCTATATGCTTGCTATTGTGATTATCTGATATTAACTGAATGCGTGATGTTATGTAAATATGAGCAAGAAAATTCCCGGTCAGTTGTAAAAAAATTGGACTGGTTTACCAGACAAGCACTATAAGACTATAAGTTTAAATCTGCTGATTGGTTACAATCAAATAGTCTCAAAAGTATTGACAACTCAGAGCTTCTGATTCTATTATAAAATGGTGTTTGTATCCATATAATTTATGCTCCCGATTTAGTTCTTGAAATATATCATTACGACAGTATAAAAATGTAATTAAATAAGTGTAAAAGTAGACAAATGAAGGTCTCACTACCCATCCCTTGGTTGATACAAACTTATCCCATTCCGTATGAAAACACTAGGGTCATAATTGTATTCACCCACCAAGATATCTTAGTCGTTCTTACCATTAAACCTTAAGACATATATATATAGTATAAAAATATATGTATGACTGACATATTCATTGCAAGCAAAGAGACGAGCTAATATGATTCACTTACTTTTCATTGTTTTCGTGAATCTTTTTATAAGACACAACAATAACAACATTGTATTAACCATTTCTTAGAAAAGTTTAATCGGATTATTATTATTATTTTTATTATATTATTATTATTATTATTATTATTATTATTATTATTATTATTATTATTATTATTATTATTATTATTATTATTATTATTATTATTATTATTATTATTATTATTATTATTATTATTAATCAACTGTATCTATAATAAATAAGTTGAAATTAAATTTAAAGTCTTCCAAACCTTCGTCATATATTAATGTTTAATGTTTATCGACACATTTCTTCCAAATATTATGGCGGCTGTTTTTATCGAGTTTATCGTAACTATGTACTTAAAATTGTCCCGATGATTTCAAAGTGCCGGGATTTTCAAACCAACCTATGTATTTTGCTGTATCAATGCATATAGTATTTCCACAATTTAAAGATCATGGTTGTCGAAATGATATGACTGGATATGCAGTTAGATGTATTTATATGTATAGTATGTCTCCCATTACAGTTCCACGAGGTCTGACTCATATGACTAAATATGTATTTAATTATATCATTATATACAGTATTTCTTCATTTTAAAGAACTTGGAGTCAGACTAATAATACTTTATATGTATTTACCTATAGCACTGTATAGAGTATATTTACGCGCTCAAGGTCATTAGGCTCAGATTTATATGTCTAGACATGTATTAACTGTAGTACTATATACAATAATTCCATTTTATACAAACTTAGAGTCAAACTAATATGACTTTATATGTATTTAACTACAGCACTGTATACAGTATATGCCCCTATAAAGGTCATTGGGGCTCATATTTATACGACTATTCAATATTAACTATAGCATAGTATTCAGCCTGTTACAAATTATTTGATCACGTTGGCAGCCTATTATGATCGTGTATCTAGTGTAATGAATAAAGTAGGCCTTTGCAGCTGGTTTTATCCCCTTATTTGAGGAGCAGAGTTTGATTTTAAGAACTGTTTTTTTATTTAGACTGGACTTAGAAGTAGTCACACATATGATATCTACAGCATCAGTATTATTCGCAAGATTCCCAAGGATTGAACATGAAATAACATAAATTCTAATGTAGAACGGACCAGTGATAAATATATTAAAATTATCAATTTTAAATAATATCTTTATAAGCAAGAAGTATATTTTAGTTATTACTAATTCCACTTAATATAAAGTGAAATCTTTGACAAACTCATCAGAAAGTGGAACTTTTGGCTGTTAAGTTAATACTTGGAAATACTGTCATAAAATACAACTTTAATGAAAGACCACATGTCTTGAGAGAACAGGACTTGGAACATAGATCGATTGATTTTATATTGTTATGTCCTACAGTAATAGACCAACTGTCCTTAGGAAGCAAAATATTTTGGCACAAAGGCATTCTCTCAACACATGCTACAGAATGCCACAAAATAATAATAATAATTTTTCTTGGTGAACGTCAGTAGACTTCATGGGACCAGTGCATTTGCGTCCAATACATATGGAATGCTTTCATGTTTTAGGTTTGATTTGGTCAATACAGGATTCAGATATAATTCCTTGAAACAAATATTCTTTATGTTTTCCTTTCATAAACATTATTGCCTGCACATTTATTAAATTCCATGTGTGAATGATAACGACCCTATTTCAACAGGGTAATATAGGTTATCAAAAAGACGAATATGAGATTTACGAGTTGCTAACATTGAGATCTGTACGAAAATCTTAAGCAGAGGCAACCATCAAGAAACACTAAGTTCGTCATATGTAGGTGAATTTGTAGACTTATTGAAATTATATTTGGTCTAATTATATCCCGACCTACACATTCAAAATACCCATGTAACAATTATGATTTTATGATTATATAATTAGAGTAAACACCGCAGCTAACTGCAACCATGTTTTGCGACCTACTTCTCTTGCACATACATAGCTTGCATGCTTTTATTCGTCAGGAAGTATAATAAGATGGGTCAAAAATTCTGGATCCAGGCACGGTCATCCTGTATTTACATGTTCTGATAATGATGGACAAATAATTTGTTGCGTAAAATATGTTGACCATATTCGTTGCGTAATATATGTTGACCGTTAGGAATATGTTACATTCTACTTAGCCTGATTTTATTCCTGAAGCTGGGATAGGCGCTGTTGAGAGGTCAGTGTACTTAATGTCTTTCCCAAATGGACGACCAGAACAGTTCTGACCTAGAGCCATTCAGAGTTATCACATAGTTGTTTTCGACTGCAGGTATTATTACTTATGAGCTCATTATGTTATCGAAAATAAATGTGAGTAACCCATAAAATTTCTTCTTGTTTTGACCTGGTTCAGAAATGTTATATGCATGTACTCTTCATTCTTTGATCTTGGTATACATAATCTCAAAAAAGAAGTCCATGTTCAATATAATTTAAGAACGGAATATACAGATTAATACCTAACCATCTTGAAATGATTTTGGATTAACTCCTTTTCTTTTCATAAGCCATATCTCTGTTTATAAATTGCTGAGTAAAGGATCAGATCAGAAAACTTTTGGCACGGTTTCGACCGGTTTTAAGTCTTTGGACAAATAATGCGTTGGGTGGGTTATGCTGATCTGTAGCGATAAGTTCAGTCAGTTGAATCTAATCTCTTTTTTCGAGAAGCAAGTATAGACTCTTTGAACACCTGAAACTATATATATACTGGCTACCAAATATAGAACAATCGAAGCTCGTACTTGGGACCAGTCAGAGTTTTTGGTATTTTTTTATCAGGTAAGAATTTATTTTATGAAGTAACGTTAGGACCCTATACGATCATGCGCATTTTGAAACATTTTGAGGGTTGCTTTGATAATATTGACTGGATTTGAAAGCTAGTGTGGCATTTGTTTTTGGTCTACTTTATAAGTTAACTGAATTTAGTCATTTTATCTTTAGAAATGGCATAATCGAGAATTTCATGGATTATTCCAACTGTTTCAGAAATATAAACAATCGTTGCTTTTAGTATTAACTTTATTGGTGTAATATATTTGCCTACCCAATTCTCTCTGATAGTTGTGTAACTGAAAAAATGACATTATAAACAATTATTTTTCAGCATTTACGGATTAACATTGAAAATGTTTAATTCCTACAGAATGTTCTTAGAATTTTCTAGAAATAGTGGTTTCCTACGATATATTTTAATCTGTGGGATACTTTGATGTATAATTATTTACATCTTAACCTGTATGACAAAATGTCTAAAATATTCATTGTCGTTTTGATCTAGTTAAGATCAATATAAAAATATAATAATAATAAAAATATTAACAATAATAATAATAATAATAATAATAATAATAATAATAATAATAATAATAATAATAATAATAATAATAATAATATTGTATGTGCACGTTTGTATCTGATGGGCATTATCTTGCAAATTTAATTCTTATACATATTATAATTTTTTTTCTTCTTGAATGTGAATTTCTTCAAGTATTTCTAATTTAATCATCTATGGCATATCATCAATTAAACATGCATGCAGCACCTTAATGTGATGGAATATGCATATTCACATAGGAACCAAAAGGTGCTCTCTATGTAGCGTTTTTAAATTTTGATTATGATTATGTCATATACACTTCTGTAACATTCTATCTTATATTTCCTGGAAACTAATTTTAAGAATACTTCTAAGGTTCGAATCTATTTTGTGGAAGAGTCCATGTATCAATCCATAGCAAACGGGACAATATGGCCCTTAGGTTGAAATAAAATATAATAGTCACGACATATTAGTCTCTAAGATACTACGATACATGGAATATTTCGTATAAATAATTCGCGCTGATGAAACATCATCCGAGACTACCGAATTTCAAGGAATGGCTAATGCATAACTAGTTCAACGATAGGTTCTTATATTCGTCTATATTAATAAAATCGTTATACTTTATGAACATACATGGTACCTATTAGGGGAATATCTTTGATCCGACTCGACCCGAATATTTGTTAAAAATGCAATAATATGAAAAAATGATGCTAAGATATTGGTAAACATGCTTGTTAAACTCCTACAAAACTATCATTAGATTGGTCCGAAATAAGTGTGAGTTCACAACTACGGTCTTGGTTCGTGATGCAATTATTTTGAGGGCTTAGTATTCACATCTTTAAGATTCAAATTTCCTGTGCTAAACCAAACTGTGTTTTCTGTAGCACGTGTACCATAATAAATCTGTTTCTGTTCAATATCTCATACATTGCCTGGATGGCTTCTGTTAGTCTCGAGAGACGATGGAAATGCACCCATGAAAGGTGTCCTAGTTTGTAGCTGTGCAGCGTCTTCTGTGACTATAAAGTCCCACACGGGAGTGGCAATCCTTGCTGCAGTTGCTACACTTGAAGTATGAATCAGGTCTTGGTTGGAACTGCATCCTCTTCCTCTGAGATCTTTTCTCATCAGCGAGCTGTCGTAACTTTTCCCCGCTGGCTTTCATACCTCTGTACAGAGCATGTCGCCAACTGGACTTGTCGAGGGCAAGCTCTTCCCAGGTGTTGACCTCTATTCCAAGAGCTTTCATATCCTGCTTGCAGACATCCTTGAAACGAAGATGTGGCCGTTTTATTGATCTTCTGCCTGAGGCAAGCTTAGAGTAGAGAAGGCCTTTGGGGATCCGTCCATCATCCATTCGATGCACATGGCCCAGCCATCTGATGCGACGATGGCGGAGGAGTGTGACCATGCTGGGAATTTTGGCCTGTTGAAGCACCTCGTTGTTTGTAACACGATCGCTCCAGGTGATCCCGAGTATGCGACGGAGACAATACATGTGAAAGGCACTCAGTCGTTTCTCCTGAGAGGAGTACAGGGTCCAAGTTTCGCTGGCATACAGAAGAGTGCTAAGCACGCAGGCACGGTACACGAAGATCTTAGTGT
>JAEAOA010001197.1:110000-157500 GCA_016746295.1 Potamilus streckersoni
CAGCTCTAAGTAATGAAATAAACTTTAGTAAGCAGATTTTAAAGATAAAGGTTGAGGAAACAAAACCACAGTAGAAGCATACTATTTGTATTCCATTACTGCGCAATTTATTTCCGCAATAGCATTATCGAAAACTATTTGAAAGCTATATGCATATTTCATTAAATCCATATTTAGAGAAGCCTTATAGAATTCATTCAGACATGCTATTCACTAATGAGTTAGAATAAGCAGATGGTATTGAGATTGGTATGTACGACCAGTATAATAAAAGTTGTAGATAATTATTTTGCAGTGAAAGGTAACATAATCAAGGGAGACGAATGTTTCGCTAAAATCACTGCCTCAAACATATGCCAAGGCTGCTAACAGTTGGCATTCACTAGGTTACACAAACAAATTATATATATATATATATATATATATATATATATATATATATATATATATATATATATATATATATATATATATATATATAAAAATATAAATTTAATAAAATTTTGCTTGGAGGACTATTGTGAATGCGTAGAAACCCCACGAAAGACCATTTAAGAAGACATATTACATGCTTATATTTATTTATTGAAAATGTTTCCAATTGTTTACTAATTGCGTTATCCTATGCAAATGATCTGCCTAGCTTCGTTCTTACCATTTTATGTAAATAATTCACTTCACTAAAATTACAAAGACAATATAACATATTTTATTTGATGTTCTATAAAACAATAAGCAATGACACCTTGATGTGATACAATCCAGTTTTCAACAACTTTAAAGGCAAACATATACTTGTTAATATTGGGTGCCATATGTATTTTTCTCCAGAAACCTGTGAATGTAGAACTGAATTCAGAAAGCATCATTATCTTTTAACACCTAAGAATCCATTTAGTTGCTAGCGTACATTAAACAACTTGTCTGCTACATTATTTTTCTATTTCGGTCAATGACCACCACTCATTTAATGTACACGTTGATCGCTTATTGCTTTTTCTAATAAGCTATAAAGCTCACATGATTAAAGCAATGTCAGAATTTTCCGAAATGACCGAACTGATGAGATATAATAAAATCTAGTTAAAAATTGCTTTTCCCTTTGAGTCTTTTGATCCTTTGATCATTTTCATGTTTTGCCTATGAAGTACCTTGAGGCAACATATATCCAACTATAGTTTACCTGATTAATAAGGCAAATAAAGAATGATAATGTTAGTTGCTCATCGGTATCCTAAAACAAATAAAACATTGAGTCCTTTCTCTCAAACCTTGGTTTTGACTAGGAAAATATTTTTATTTAAAATAAATACGAAATCATATTTATAAAGATGATGCATAGTTATGTTAGTTATATTTAAACTTTACTTGGTAAGAAAAGAGAAAGAAAAGTACTTCTATGTCAATATAAAAACAGTAAATATGTAATTCATTTGTCAAGAATTCAAATAAACATTTAAATATTTTTTCAAAATGCATTGAATGATTAATTTACATTTGCTATATTTTTCTAGGATTTTCATTAGAACAATATGATCTGCAAATTACAGCTCTACCTAATATTGCTTATTCAACCATGCTGCATTCAAGCCGAAGAGGAGATTGTCGGCAAAACGAATAGTGGAGAAGAAAACCCTTTTTTTCGTGAACATGGTGGGGCTATATCTCCTGTAGATAACACATTTACCGCTGGAAACACCAGGTGTAAGCAGGGCAGCAGTTGCGAATATTACAGCAGTGGAAAATATAGTTTTTGCTACACAGACACGAATTGGGATTATTGCTGCTCTGGACCTTGCGAACCAATAAGTTCACGAACGTTTATGTACTGTCAGAGTGGAGAACTAACAAAACATTGTGGTGGTGCTGGTTCTCTAACCGTTCTAGGAGAGACGTGTATTCCCTCGCATCAGTGTGGTGTTCACGAATCAGACGGATCTTTTATAAACACATATTGGTGCAAAACAGATGAGACCATTAGATGGGGTTATTGTTGTAACCCGCTTGATCCATGTCGTGATAAAAATGATGGTAGAGAACCATGGTGTTATACTGGTGTTCTAATTGGCATTAGATGGGCCTATTGTAAACCTTAGGTTGTACTACACAGAGTAAAGTTTGATACACTTAGCCAATATCTGTTTATCATTGTTGAGTGTCATTATTGCTATAATGTTTACATACTATATAGACAAAAAAGATAAACTTAATAGTTGCCAGATGGGTGCATCATATAGAGACAATATCCATGCTCAAACAATTCCTTGTTCACATAACAATCTTTACTTGAACAAAATGATTTATCTTTAATCAGTCCAGTTATAGTTAATGGTATTTTCTTGACCAAGCACTAGGTATGCAAAATATTATTGGATAATATTCTCACGAACTTAATTGGTCTTAGTGATATTTTGAATTCTTTAATTTTGAATATTTCATGCAATAAGACACAATTAGGAAAAGGATGAGTTACATCAATAAGTGATCGTCTTGCTCTTTTGACTCTTGTATGCACACAAAATTATAATCGATAAGCAACTAAGTTTTCCAAGGTTTGTCCTTGTTTGATTCAGATAACCTTTAATTAAAAAGAGGTTAATCATGACATATCTCATTATTTGCAAAGGATATTTTTTAGTCTCATGTATTTAAAACAGTTGTTGCTGATGAATATGTACATAAATAAAATCTTTAAAATTATTTTCGTTCATTGTAACAGAATTGAAACCGAGTGGGATTTCTCTGTTTGGACTAAATGAATAACAGGAACACAAGGTGATGAGTGATTAAATTTATTAAATGCGTTACCAGATTTTATATATATATATATATATATATATATATATATATATATATATATATATATATATATATATATATATATATATATATATATATATATGTGTGTGTGTGTGTGTGTGTATAGATATGGATTTAAAACAAATTCAAAAGCTCTTACACGTACACTACTATCATATGACTAATACAATAAGCTACATACACTAATGAAATGAAAATGAAAATATGATTAAAACCTAACAAATTTTATCACATGCTATGAAAAGGAAATGAAAAGAAATGAAATATGAGATTCACTTAATCTCGTAAATTATTTAACCGAGATTCACAAAATCTCTTGAATGAAAATGAGCAATACTCAAAATGTTATTTTTGACACTTCGACCACTTCATGCGTTCAACGCAAATGAACATACACTCCTCAACTGGAATACATTTCCTAAACTGACAAATTTTATACGACATATGAACCCAAATCTGGTCGACTCTCATTCAACATCGAATCTCCTGCTAGGCTTCGACAGTTCCACTGATACTTCGTTAGACCAATAATGTACCATGATATCTGATAATGTTCATTTAGCGTTCTTAATGTCCGCTATCCTACGCGCTACAACAATTGGATCCAACAGACACCAATGGCTCCCGTAATTCACGACAGACCCCCGCAATCACATTAGACTCCCTGGGTCTATATTAATATCGAACTGTCTGCAATGGTATCCAACCATCTTCAATAGTTTATCGAACAGGTTGCTATCACATCCAACGAGATCACTCGTATCCAAAAAGAAAAAAAATTATAAAACGCTACAATAAAAACAAAACTATTTGTTAATAAAATGGTAATAAGAACAACGAAACATCACCCGAAAGGAAACAAAACCGAGAAATAAGTTTCACAAATCAAATAAGATGAAATTTCGACACTTACCCCTATGGCCTGAGACGATTGTAGAAAGTTCGCCTACCACTGACGAAATCCAAATGACTTGTGTCTTAGCTTACAGTGTATCAAGCTTAAGACCATAGGCATAGTCAAATATCCACGTAATCCATGCATTTCAATGGCTATCCTCCTGCATGTGATTTGGAATCACTCTACCCGGTAGTCAGTGATTCACCCCAGGTAACATTGTACGCCTGTACAACAAATAAAGTATAAAATAGATTGAATGCAAAAGCAAGTTATTTTTAGCCTTATTCTGTGACACTGTTTATACAAACGTGGAATGATAAAGTCATTCCTGCTGAACTGATCCAGGCTTATAGCATATATCTCAATATATTTTATATATCCATTATTTTTAACTGGTATCCATTAAATCATCCTTTTTCATTTTTACATATATTCTCTTTTTTGCATGTACTCTATGATATAGTTGCATGGTCAACATTTATGACAGCAATGTCACAAAAACAGCATACACCAAGTAAAATTTATATTTATAAATTTCAATCCAATTTCAAAGTTATATTTAACATCTAAGAACAAAATACAATTTGTTCATAATCACTTATCTTTTGATCGATCGAATGAATTTGAATCAGTGTTAAGCCAGTACACAAAGAGGATATATTTTGATGAGATTACAATCTACCAAATATCAATTCGAGCGATAACCGATTACACATGGTGCGTTACATGATTGCCCAGGAAATTATTTCCAAAGCATGTATGTTATGTTTTAGCAATTCCTTATTTGACAGCGATGATGGCAGACGAATATTTACTAGAATCAATACGACACAAGGTCCCTAAGAAGCAAACGAATGCAACTTTGCTCCTAATGGATGGCATGCAAAAGGCGAGGATAGCTGCTGATGAGATTCTAACTTTTTGTTCGAACTTAAACTTTGACATATCAAAACATTCTTAACTGAACAAGCTATCGCAGACATTAAAGTAACGTGCTCTCTTGCATCTGTTGCATATAGCGTTTACTCGTACGTAATCATTGACATATCGCTGACCATCAATAGGACTAAAGTCTGGAAGAATGTTAAAGTTAATGTTCAATTGAGAAGATATTTGAATTTTTATTGACATTCTTTTGACCTTATGTTTGTATTTTAACAATTGTATCAAACTAAATGTATAAAACAATGACACTGTCATCAATGACATACATAATAAAGATATATATTTTGACACAAGTAACTAAAATTAGCAAGGGTAAACCATTTGTACTTATTTTTCAGTGACTAAGGTAACATCCATAGCACGACAAGGTATATTTATTGGGCCTGCATTATCAACGTTGGCAAAATCAATATTACTTTCACAAAAGGCAAGACATGATTTGATTTCACCTTAGAACGATGTGGTTACTATAGGTGCAGATGCGTACAACGTTAACTAGGGTGGATAATAATTTTTAAGTTACGCGAATAAACTAGCATTCATCTATCGTTGATCGCTTTTTGCTAGATATTACTAAAAACAAGGCATGCATGAGTATTTTACTTTCGCTAATACTCCTTGCCCTGTAGAGTTAGTACACAAGTTTGTTCTCTGATTGACATATTGGTCTTTTGGACCTTGTCAGAGAGCGTTCTTCTTCATGTTTGTTAGTATGACCAGTTTGGTTTTATGTTTGCTGTACGTGTGTGGAGGGAGGGTTATACCAGGCTGCCGGTTTGACTATATGCACGTAAGTATCCTGATAGAAGCAGGTGTGACCATGAAGGTCATACATGGACGACTTTGTGCGCATGGATTATACATGAATGGTGTGCATGGCCAATTAAATTGTTGGGCAAACCAATAATTGAGAACTTCGTGGTTTGACAATGGACACGTCGTGTGTTTGGAATAAGTATTAAGTCGATTCAGTTGTTCATGCTTACTTCAATTGATGTTGTTGTATCAATAGACTACAATTGTGTTACCTTCATTACATGAGATTATTTGAGAATAACTTTCCGTAACTGTGATGATTTGAATCTTATGTATGTTACGTGAGATTATGTAAATCTTACTCTCAGTATCTTCAATGCATAAACTTAAATTAATCTTAATTTCACTACAAGAGATAATATAAATCTTACCTTCGTCACATCTCTTTTACTCCATTTGTGTATATTTATGTTACGTAATCCTATGAATAACGTGTTTGGAGCGTGACAGAATCACACTGTATACGTTAATATATATATATATATATATATATATATATATATATATATATATATATATATATATATATATATATATATATATATATATATATATATATATAAATTCATTTCATAACATACCATTTTTCATTACATTATGTTGCTTTGTCGTTTAGTCTAAGCTTCCAGTAAGGGAAAGTCCTGTTAAAATGAATAAAACTGTTGCCTGTAATTAGTACACTCAAAGTCACAGCCATACCAGTAGCAATACCAGGAGCACCTAAAAGGTCGGTTTCCTGTGATGGCAGATAAAAAACTGTAATATTTGGTTTTGTGTGACAGTTATCGAAAAAATATGTCAGCGAAAAGGACAACGTAGATAAAAAAGACAAAGCGAAATCTAACCGCAATATGAAGGCGATGCATAGAGATTTTTTAGGTCCACTGCATGCAGATAAAATAGACAGGCTACATCCAAATCTGCCTGGAATCTGCCTCAAGGTAAACGGTCGTGGATTAATATTGCCAGACACCCTCCGTTGACTCCCTACTTGATACGAAAGATTGAAATATAAGAGATGCTACTGAAAATTAATCATGTGTTTTAATATCCACAATTACAATGGCGGATCAAGCACACATTGGTATTCAAGTTTAAACATAATTATTTTGATTAATCTGGGCTTCTGCCAAATCATGCAATTAAACCGTACATTTATAAAGCCGACATAAATTAAATTCTTCCTCGAATCAACTCTAGCCATTGGGCACATCTGCAAGCTGATATTATTGTATCATGTTTGTCCGACATATGTAGGCAATGACCTTGTCATCCGTGCCAGATTTTCTTAAATTTATCATGCAGTTTGATCAAAGTACATACATACATACATACATACATACATACATACATACATACATACATACATACATACATACATACATACATACATACATACATACCTACCTACCTACCTACCTACCTACCAACCTACCAACCTACATACATACATACATACATACATACATACATACATACATACATACATACATACATACATACATACATACATACATACATACATACATACATACATACATACATACATACATACATACATACATACATACATACATGCATGCATACATTCATACATACATTCATAGATACATACAAACATTCATACATACATACATACATACATACATACATACATACATACATACATACATACATACATACATACATACATACATACATACATACATACATACATACATACATACATACATACATACATACATACATACATACATACATACATACATACATACATACATACAGAGAGACAGACAGACAAATAGACATACATACATACATACATACATACATACATACATACATACATACATACATACATACATACATACATACATACATACATACATACATACATACATACATACATATATACATATATACATACATACATACATACATACATACATACATACATACATACATACATACATACATACATACATACATACATACATACATACATACATACACACATACATACATACACACATACATACATACACACATACATACATACATACATACATACATACATACATACATACATACATACATACATACATACATACATACATACATACATACATACATACATACATACATACATACATACATACATACATACATACATACATACACACACACACACACACGTACGTACGTACGTACGTACGTACATACATACATACATACATACATACATACATACATACATACATACATACATACATACATACATACATACATACATACATACATACATACATACATACATACATACATACATACATACATACATACATACATACATACATACATACATACATACATACATACATACATACATGCATGCATACATTCATACATACATTCATAGATACATACAAACATTCATACATACATACATACATACATACATACATACATACATACATACATACATACATACATACATACATACATACATACATACAGACAGACAGACAGACAGACAGACAGACAGACAGACAGACAAATAGACATACATACATACATACATACATACATACATACATACATACATACATACATACATACATACATACATACATACATACATACATACATACATACATACATACATACATACATACATACATACATACATACATACATACATACGTACGTACGTACGTACGTACGTACGTACGTATGTACATACAACATACATACAAACATACATACATACATACATACATACATACATACATACATACATACATACATACATACATACATACATACATACATACATACATACATACATACATACATACATACATACATACATACATACATACATACATACATACATACCCAAATCTGTATGATTGCTTCATCGTTGCTTCTATGTCATGGCTTGCATGAATTTCTCAGCTGCCAAGGCAAGAATGCAAAGCTTATGAATGTTTATTGTCAAAATACTGCTTTTCAGGAACAAATGTTGATTTGTAAGTAACTATTTATAACATTGCAACCAAATTAGGAAGCGAAGTTAAAAATGTCACAGATGCTTATGCTGCATTATGTGCATCATTATGTACCACAGCTTATGTACAAGAATTCTTTCCGGACTCTGTTCTTGCAATGTTTTGTTGCTTTAATGTATCGTCTCCCAATGATAATTATATTTTTTTACCAACACGGGATTTAGACGGAAGCACTCTTATCGAACTACGTAAACAAAACTCACTAATGAATAGGTACCATCAATGGACATTGGATAATTGGTTGGAACTGTATATTCAAACTTTGATTTAGTACTTGGTATAATACTTGCATGGAAATTTTGAAACTACAAATGTTCTCGTACATGACTGTGTTGTCTAAAATCATACTTATTTGGCAGAAATCAGGAAGTTGTTATTGGTGCAAATAAAATAAATACTAATGACATTCGATTTTTTTAATACAAAAACGCTATTGGTCAGAATTGGAAATGGTCAAAACGACTGGACAGCGTAAAACATAACTTTTATAGGATTATCACACGTATTCTCTCACATTTGAGACTTTGCTCGATACATAAATGGTCCAAACAAAACGTGCAAAACAGAGAACGTGATTTATCTCATCACATGTAAGATCTTTGGCCTTCAGTACGTCGGCGAAACTGAAAATTTGCACAAAAGGATAAACCTTTTTAGATCTGATTGGATGACAAAAATACTGTACAGAAGCCCGGTCGCAAAGCACTTCTCCTCCCCTGGCCACACTTTCAGTGATATAATACTTATCGCTATTGCTAACAACCACAGCTGGAGTTCCGAAACCGGGAAGGAAAAGGAATCATAATTGATACGCCGCCTTAGAACATTGAAACCAAGCGGTCTAAACCAAGAAGACTAGAAAATGAAAACTATGAACTAGTAGAATTTAACATTTTCTAAATCTTCTTAGATCCCTCAATTTTTACTATAAGAAAACCGGTATAGAAACAAATATCCGGGATATAATCTGCGTTACAGAAATGTACAAAAAGTAAAAATAGATGACGCTTTGGGTTGTAGACTTTTAGGGAATTATACACCGTTTTCAGTATCCTCAACTAGTCTATACAAGCTGGTTGTATTTATAGTTTTAACCCATGTTGCGACAGCCATGTAGAGATTTACAAACACAACATTTTTGTGTTTATTTTTTTGTCGTATATATGTTTTGTTATATGCCTTTGAAAAAGACTCATTAAGAGTCGAAAGCGCTCAGGCTAATTAGTTACTAGTTTCGCACTGTTCGTCGTCATTTTTTTGCACTTATTTTAATCAATCCCTGACACACGTGATCCCTTGGTGGATCCAGTGCGCTTGAAAGGGTTGTTATTGAAACGGTTGTTATTCGCCATATGATTTGTATTCTTTATATATATATATATATATATATATATATATATATATATATATATATATATATATATATATATATATATATATATATATATATATATGTATATATATATATATATATATATATATATATATACATATATATATATATATATATATATATATATATATATATATATATATATATATTCTAGATGACACTGTAAGATAATCTCAAATTAGTTCTACAATATTGACAACTCATAATGTTTCTAATTCTATTATAAAATCATATTGTATTCATAGAATTTATAGTAATGTTAATATATAATGTAATGTACGTTATTAGTAGACAAATGAAATTCTCACGACCCACCCCTTGATTGGCACAAACGTATCCCATTCCATATGACTAAAATAGATTCCTATCTGCATTCCTCAGACAAGGACTTGTAATGTTACTTCCCATTAAACGTTCAGTCATACATATAGTATATCATGATATATGTCCGACTACCATCGTCATTGTAAGGTACGATGCGAACTAATATGATTCACTCAATAGTCAATATTACCACGAATCGTTGGAAGAAACAACAATAACAACATCAGTGTATTAGCCGTTTCTTAGAAAGGTTTAATCGGATTATTAATAAACATCTCTATATTAATCATGTTGCAATTTAATTTGAAGTTTTGCAAACCTTCGTCATCTTTTAATTGTTTGTTTGCTAGTCTCTCTCTCTCCTCTCTCTCTCTCTCTCTCTCTCTCTCTCTCTCTCTCTCTCTCTCTCTCTCTCTCTCTCTCTCTCTCTCTCTCTCTCTCTCTCTCTCTCTCTCTCTCTCTAACCTCTTTGTAAGCTGCAGCCTGGACGTTATATTCTGAAAAATATGTTTGACGAAAAGTGACAGAGATTATATATAATATTTAATAGATATTCAATTAGATAAAATTACTAATTACGTCCTTAACAAGATATATAATTATTATAACGCTGATAGTTGCAATTATCTTTACTTTCCAAATATATATTGCCTATCTTTATCTGAGCTTTAGCTAACATAAAGCAGGATATATTCTTAACAACTTTGTCCTTTTGATTTAGTTTCTGTGTGAATACCTGTTTATTCATTTAACTACCGAGGGAAGATATCTAGCATGCTCAGTACACTTGCATATCTAATATAGACACTGTAATTAACTCTGATATATACTTTTTAATTTTATTATAATGATATATTGATTAATCAAATAATAATTGTTGAGGGAGACTTGAATTCAAATGACTATCTGGGGGATTATTGAATGGATTCCCCAGACGCATCTGACTTAGATCCATTGACGTTTACATAACTGAAATTTCCCAGTTTGGTAAAATCATATAAGGAAAATACATAAACACACAAGTTTCTGTTTCAATTTCTGGGTATGTCAACATAGATACTTTACTAGCTTTACTGATGTAGATCACATTCAAGAAATTTCCTCTTTCTAAATCAGTCTTTCTAGGCTAAAATTCCAGAAATTGCATGCATGAATCGTGCAACAATTTGGAGAAAATCCATAACTGTGAAATACTGGATGATTATAACAATAACTTTAAACGTTAAATTACCTCGAAATAGTTATTTTATGAAAAGGCTCATTTCACGATCTTTTTGTCAGCATTTATCTATATATGTCATACACCATCTGCATAATTCCTGATGAACTTTTTTCAGCAGACAATGTTTAATGCATTTATTTGCACTTCTTACTTCATCTGGACAAGGGACATATGCATAGTGTGTTGTTTGGATAGCTATATTCATGTGAAAAATGTATTTATTACGGCATAGTTCTTTTATTTTGGTACCTTCTAATTCTGGAAAATGTGTTTTGTTCATGGAGTGTTTGTATAGATATGACTCTTCATTCTGGAAAAAGGTACACAGGCGTTGGTTATTTATTTAGTTTGGTTTGCCTTTGACAATGACGTAGAATTCAAACACGTAAACAACAAATTCTAGTTTTCTACGTTTAGTGAAAACGAGTAATTATTGCACGTAAATTTCAACGAATAAAAGACATATTTCATTTTACACAGTATGATTATTTTTCAATTGTATTTTTGTTCGCTAGAACAGTGAAAATTGACGGTGAATATTTGTATTAGTAAATAAAAAAGCGTTTGTAATGTCTCTGTTAAATAAAGTTACAAAACAATATATATATATATATATATATATATATATATATATATATATATATATATATATATATATATATATATATATATATATATATATATATAATTTATGTGTGTTTTCAAACGTGACATCGTCATTCTTTATATCAGACCTTTTCAATGTAATACAATCGAATAAGGGCAATAGATGAATTACAACTACTTAAGGTAAAATCTATTTTTCTTTTTATTAATAAGGCAAGTACAAATAATGAATTTTCAGTGATGTATACACCGCGTGGATTTTGAGCTCTCAACTTTATACTGTATCTAGGTGTTTCTATGGTCCCTTTGCAAATGTTACAGTGGTATTCCGCATGACAAGGAAATGAACGTGTGATTGAAGGAAAGAGGAATAATATTTAGATAATGGCACATTAAGAGATATGATATATCAAACCTGAACGAAAGACGATATGCCAACATTGAATAAATATCGTTCAGGCTGAAATGGTTAATACATTTTCAATTGTGGTTAATATATTTTATTATAAACTACAGCTATGTTACTCCCTAATTTATACAGCACTCACCGTTACAGATAACTGTGATCTGCTCTGTCTCTCTGTGTGTTCTAATCATTGGCTCAGCTAACGCGGGCACGTGAGAAAGCTTTCCAATATCTTTACGTGGGTCGGTGGTCCTTACCCAGGTTTTTCAGGACTTTCTTCCACCAGTTATAATGTCCGACATTTATGGCATATTTTGTGCTGAAGAATGACATTAAACTATGCAAAACAATTTCCCTTATTATGATATATGTTCAAAACTGTTCATTGTGCAAACCGACAGTAAGTTGAAGCAATTAAACCCACTTTGAAAATTGCTGGAATAGTAATCATGAAATGCGGTATACATTGATTACTTATTCCTTTAGAAATGACAGGATTAAGTAAACTGACCTTTTATATTCGCATCTGAACTATAATTATCATTAAAAATAATTCAATAATTCGATCCATGTACATACAATTTGGTATCAAAATGACAGATGTGAAGGCAAAAGTGGGAGACAAACTATGTTTTGTTGAATAATTGTGAATTTAGTGCAGAATCCTTGATTACACACTTTAAACGTCTTGTACTTGACGTTTGTCAATAACACAATATATTCTGACAGACGCGTCAATCGTTGCTTACAATTTACTTGTCATCCATGTGCTGTATATATATATATATATATATATATATATATATATATATATATATATAAAATAGTACACTTGTTTTACATATGTCTATATGTATAATGTTCCATTCATAGTAAACTTGCTTTACATGGGTCGATATTTATAAAATCTCATTCATTGTGCACATGTTTTACGAAGGTCTGAAAGTTGTAATGCTCTATTTCTTGTACATTTATTTTCCAAAAGTCTAAATGTTATATGATACTTTCATGAAACACCTATTTCCATATGTCTAAAAGGTATAATGTCCCATTCATGGTACACTTTATTACCAAAGTTTTGTCAGTAGTATATCCGACTCGTAGTACACTTGTTTTCCAAAGGTTTAAAGGTTATCATGTCCCATTTATGGTACACTTGTTTAACATAGGTCTAAATGTATAACATCCCGATCAGGTATACATATTATGCACCTGTGAATAATAGCAAGGTTAAATTGAATATTTTATACATGCTAACACATGCTCACAATTCCTATCTCTCTCTTTGCTCCATCTCTTTGTATCTGCCTCCTTCTCTCTGATTCGTTCTCCATCAAACCGCTAAAGGTTTACCTTGAGAAGGTTCATACATTACCACAATCAGTACATTCAGATAACTATTGGAACTTATTGGGTATTTAACTTGTAAAATGTTATATGGTCCGTTTCATGCTACATATTTTCCCATATGTCTAAATGTTGTGATTTCCAATTTATGGTACACTTTGTTACAACATGTTTCTCAGTACAATGTTAACAAAAATCTACTAATTAAATGTAATCCTTTCTGTCATGCTAATTGCCTTTTTGTCAGATCTTGATTCTAATTACTTCCAACCAAACAAGTGATTGTCTTTGCAAATCCTATTTTTCGTTGAAAACTTATTTTGTACTTGTGGATGCTTTAGTTGTGGCAGCAGTTAATTCAAAAGCCTACTTAAAAACATTAAGTATTACTATTGATGTTGATGGACTATCTTTTGTATAGAAAATAAATAAAACTTAAAAAGTGTTGAATTTTCAATAGCAACTCAGGTTTTTATCTTATATGCCTGATATCTTGATTATCTGATATTAACTAAATGCGTAATGTTATGCAAATATGAACAAGAAAATTCCCGGTCAGTTGTGTCAAAAAGTTGGACTGGTTTACTACACTTGTTGACATGCTAAAATGTGACTTTTAGTTTTCTTATATTATGTTCCCCATTACAGGTTCAAGAGGTCTGACTCATATGACTAGATACGCATTAAATTATAGCATTATATACAGCATTTCTTCATTTAAAATAACTTAGAGTCAGACTAATATTACTTTATATATATTTACCTATAACACTGTATACAGTATATTACGCGCTCAAGGTCATTGGGCTCAGATTTATATGACTAGACATGTATAAACTGTAGTAATATATACAATATTTCCCCTTATATACAAACTTGGAGTCAGACTAATATGACTTTATATGTATTTAACTACAGCACTGTATACAGTATATGCCCCTCTAAAGGTCATTGTGGCTCATATTTATATGACTAATCATTATTAACTATAGCACTGTATACGGTATGTTTCCAAATTATTTGATCATGTCGGGAGCCTAATATGTCCGTGTATGGTTTTATCTAGTATAATGAATACAGTAGGCATATACAGCTGGTTTTATCCACTTATTTGCGGAGCATAGTTTGACTTTAAGAACTGTTTTTGTTTTTAACTGTGACTTAGAAGTAGTCACACATATGATATCTACAGTATCAGTATTATTCGCAAGATTCCCAAGGATTGAACATGAAATAACATAAATTCTAAAGTACAATGGGCCAGTGATAAATACATTAACATTATCAATATATAATGGGATTTTAAACAATATCTTTATAAGCAAGAAGTATATTTTAGTTATTACTAATTCCACTTAATATAAAGTGAAATCTTTGACAAACACATCAGAAAGTGGACCTTTTGGGTGTTAAGTTAATACTTGGAAATCCTGTCATATAACTTTAATGAAAGACCACATGTCTTGAGAGAACAGGACTTGGATCACAGATTGATTGATTATATATTGTTATGTCCTACAGTAATAGACCAACCGTCGTTAGGAAGCAAAATAGTTTGGCACAAATACATTCTTTCAACACAGTCTATAGAATGCCACAAAATAATGTAAATAATGTTTCTTGGTGAACATCAGTAGACTTCATGTGACCAGTGCATTTGCGTTCAATAATTATGGAATGGTTTCACGTATTAGGCGTGATTAGGATTCAGAGTAGTGCATAGGTATGAGTTTTTGGAAGTGGGTTTTATATCTTGATCCCTTCGCTCAGATGTTGGTAAACCCATTTGTTTGGTTAAATGGAAATAAATCATTTTTCAGAATAATAAAATGACAATTAGGGTAATAATGTAATTCCTTGAAACAAATATTCTTTATGTTTACCTTTCATAAACATTATTGCCTGTACGTTTATTAAATTCCATGTGTGAATGTTAACGATCCTATTTCAACAGGGTATTATAGGTTATCAAATAGACGAATATGAAATTTACGAGTTGTTAACATAGAGATCTGTACGAAAATCTTAAACAGGGGCAACCATCAAGGAACTGTAAGTTCGTCATATATAGGTGAACTTCTAGACTTATCGAAATTATATTTGGTCTATTCATATCCCGACCTACACATTCAAAATGCCCATGTTACAATTATGATTTTATGATTATATAATTAGAGCTAACACCGCAGCTAACTGCAACCATGCTTTGCGACCTATTTCTACTTTTCTTGCACATACTTAGCCTACCTGCTTTTATTCGTCAGTAAGTATAACAAGCTGGGTCAAAAATTTTGGATACATGCTTGGTCAGCTTGTACTTACCTGCTCATAATATGATGGACAAAGAATTTGTTGCGTAAAATATGTTGACCATATTCGTTGCGTAATATATGTTGACCGTTAGGACAATATTAATTTCTACGTACCCTGTTTTTTTTTCCTGAAGCAAGGATAGGCGCTGTTGAGAGGTCATTGTACTTAAAGAGCCATTTAGAGTTATCGCATAGTTTATTTCGACTGCAGGTGTCATTACAGATGAGCACATTATGTTATCAAAAATAAATCTGAGTTACCCATACAATGTCTTCTTGTCTTGACCGAGTTAAGAAATGTTATATGCATCTACTCTTCATCGCTTGATCTTGGTATACATAATCTCAAGAAGAATCGAAGTTAAGATAAATTAAGAACATGATATACAGATTAATACCTAACCATCTTGAGGTGATTTTGGATCAAAACCTCTTCTTTTCATGAGCCATATCCCTGTTTATAAATTGCTGAGTAGTGGTTGAGATCAGAAAACTTTTAGCACGGTTTCGACCGGTTTATAGTCTTCGCGATAAACATATTACGCTTAATATTTCCATGAATTTTTATAAATTTTAGAGCCCAATCATTATTAAAATGGTACCACTTGCAGACTTTCATTACTGATTTGGTATACGTCATTCTATTGAAAAGAATACGGCAGGAAGGTCAGGAACACTGAAAAGCCTCTAAGTGGGCTTTCAAACACCTGTTAATCTATCGCAGGACAAGTAATGCGTTGGGTGGGTTATGCTGACCCGTAAAGCTAAGTTCAGTCATTTGAATCTAATTCTTAATTTCGAGAAGCTAGGATAGACTCTTTGAACACCTGAAACTATATATAGATAGGCTCAATAATATAGAGTAATCGAAGCGCGAGCTTGGGAGCAGTCAGAAGAGGTTTTGGTATCTTTTATACAGGTAATAAATATTTTATGAAATAACGTTAGGACTCTGTACGATTGTGCTCATTTTAACATCTTTTACGGGTTGCTTTAATAATGGATCTGGAAGATAGTGCGGCATTTATTTCAGTCTACTTTATAAATTAACAGAATTTAGTTATTTTATCTTTAGAAATACCATAATCGAGCATTTCATGGATTATTCGAACATTTTCAGAAATATAAACACTCGTTGCTTTTAGTATTGACTTTATTGGTGTAACATATTTACCTACCCAATTCTCTCTGATAGTGAGTTGTCTAGATGAAACAAAAAAAACATTAGAAACAATTGTTTCAGCATTTACGGATTAACATTAAAAATTTTGAATTCCTACATAATTTTTTGAGCGTTACTAGAAATATTGGTTTCCTACCAAATGTTTTGCACTGTGGAATAATTTAATGTATAATTATTTACATCTTAACTTGTATGACAATACGTCTATAATAAAAATATTCATTGACTGTATGACCTAGTTAAGATGAATATAAAATAATAATAATAATAATAATAATAATAATAATAATAATAATAATAATAATAATAAAAACAATAATTGTATGTGCAATTTTGTATCTAAATAGCATAATCTTGCATACGTAATTGTTATACATATTATACAGTTACCTTTTGTTCTTGAATACGTAGTTCTTCAAGTTTTTCAAATTTTGTCATGTATGGCACGTGATCTATGCAACGTACATGTAGTAAATTAATGTAACGGAATATGCCTAATCACAGAGGAACCAAATCGTGCTCTCTATGTAGCGTTTTTAAAGTGTGATTATAATTATGTCATATACGCTGCTATAACATTCTATTTTGTCATTCCTGAAAACTAATCTTGTGCATTCTTCTGAGGTTCGAATCTATCTCAAGGCATTGTCCATCTATCAGTCCATCGAACACGGGACGTTATGGTCCCTAGGTTGAAATAAAATATAACAGTCACGACATATTAGTTTCCAAGAGGCTACGACAACTTGAATATTTCGTATAAATAATTCGCTCTGGTGAAACACAGAAGTTCTTGTTTCCCATGCAAAAATCATCACTAATGTTATCGACGAGGCGTACCAAAGCGGACACTTAGACCAGCAAACGAAAAACTACTTAAGCTCAGAAAACCCAAGAGCAGGTAGATTTTATCTTCTACCCAAAATCCACAAACAAGGGAACACTGGAAGACCTATAATCTCATGTAACGGGCACCCCAGAGAAAGGATATCAGAATATTTAGATCATTTTATGAGACCACATGTCCACAAATTACCATATTATCTTGAAGACACGACAGATTATCTCATAAAAAGCAAAGCTAGTAAACCATTACTGCCAGATACATTATGCTCTTCCTTAGTCGTCACATCTTTGTACACCAACATACCTCACAACGAAGGGTTACAGGCATGTAGCGAAGCACGGGAAACAAGAACTTAAACAATACACCCACACACTTCTTAGTCCAACTCCTGGAGCTTGTCCTAAAACTCAACAACTTTGAATTTAATGAAGAAAACTACCTACAAATCAATGGAACTGCAATGGGTACTAAAATGGCCCCTTCGTATGCTAACATTTTAATGGGAAAACTTGAGCGTCAGCTCTTAGCATCGGTTGAGCGTACACCATACCAGTGGGTACGCTTTATTGATAATGGAGAAATGAATTGGCAGTATGAAAGAGAAAGTCTGGATGATTTCATATCAAAGGCAAACAACTTCCATCCTTCAATAAAATTCACGGCAGAAATTTCTAACTCAAACCATGTGTTCCTGGACACAACAATCAGGCTGGTGGAAAACAAATTACACACAGACATCTACTCGAAGCCAACCGACAAACACTAGTATCTCCTCTCAACCAGCTGTCATCCAAAACACTGCATTAAGAACATTCCATATAGCCAGGCAATGAGGATACGCAGAATTTGCTCCGACGATGAAAGATTCCTAGAAAGGTCTGAAGAGCTGGCTAAACATTTAATTTACCGAGGCTACGACAAAGACCTGATTTCGGAGGCAATCGAAAGGGCCAAACAAACAAACCGTGCTGACCTACTCAGATATGGAGAGAAAGAAAAGATTGATAGGATACCATTTATTCTGACCTATCACTCAGACAATCCCAAAGTAGGTAAAATCATCGCAAACCACTGGCCAACCGGGCAGTCGTCAGACATACTAAACCTAATACTTCCGAACAAACCTGTAGTAACTTACCGGAGACCAAAAAACCTAAAGGACATCCTAGTCAGGGCAAAGCTAACGCCAATCGCTAGTCAAAATCTGGACCCTGTGGCGACAAAAGATGCAAAACCTGCCAACATATGATAGAGACCAAGACATTCACTAGCACAGTGACTAAAGAAAAACTAAACATACATGGTCCAAACAAAAACAGTGAATGTGATTTATCTCATCACATATAAGATCTGTGGCCTTCAGTACATCGGAGAAACTGAAAAGCTACACAAAACGATAAACCTTCATAGATCTGATTGGATGACAAAAAAGCTGTACAGAAGCCCGGTCGCAGAACACTTCTCCTCCCCTGGCCACACTTTCTGTGATATAATACTTATCGCTATTGCTAACAACCACAGCTGGAGTTCCGAAACCAGGAAGGAAAAGGAATCATACTGAATACCCCGCCTTAGAACATTAAAGCCAAGCGGTCTAAACCTAGAAGACTAGAAAATAAATCTATGCACTAGTAGAATTTAACATTTTCTAAATCTTCTTATTATCCTTCAATTTTCACTATAGGAATAACCGGTAGAGAATCAAATATCCTGGATATAATCTGCGTTACATATGTACAAAAAAGTAAAAATAGATGTCAATTTGGCTGGTATAATATTAGGGAATTATACATCGTTTTCAGTTTCCGCAACTATTCTATTGGTTGTTTGCTGGTTGTATTTATAGTTTTAGCACATGTTAAGACAGCCATGTATAGGTTTACAAACATAACGTTTTTTTGTTTATTTGTTTGACGTATATATGTTTTTTTTATTTGCCGTTGAAAAAGACTGATTAAGAGTGGAAAGCGCTTAGGCTAGTTACTTACTAGTTTCGTACTGTTCGTCGTCAGTCTATTGCATCTATTTTAATTAATCCCTGACAGAAGTGATCCCTTGGTGGATCCAGTACGCTTGAAAGGGTCGTTATACGATATATGATTTGTATTCTTTATATATATATATATATATATATATATATATATATATATATATATATATATATATATATATATATATATATATATATATATATATATATATATATGCTTAGGACTTTCGGAACTCCAGCTGTGTTTGTTAGCAATAGCGATAAGTATTATATCACTGAAAGTGTGGCCAGAAGAGGAGAAATGTTCTGCGACCGGGCTTCTGTACAGCTTTTTTGTCATCCAATCAGATCTATGCAGGTTTATCCTTTTGTGTAGCTTTCCAGTTTCTCCGACGTACTGAAGGCCACAGATCTTACATGTGATGAGATAAATCACATTCTCTGTTTTGCACGTATCTCATCAAATCTAGTTAAAACACATTGCTTTTCATCTGAGTCTTTTGTGCCTTTGATCATTTTCATGGTGTTTTGCCTATGAAGTAGCTTGAGGCAACTGTCATATATCCAACTATATATTACCGGATGAATATGGCAAATAAAGAATGATAATACTTGGTACTAATCGGTATCGTAATAAAATCAATGATTCCTTTTTCTCCATCCTTGGTTTTGACTAGGAATATATATTTATTTAAATATATACGAAATCATCATAATTCTAAAGATAATGTATAGTTATTATAGTTTATATTAGAATTTTTTACTCTGTAGGAAAAGGCAAAGAAAATTACTTATATATCAATTAAAAGCAGTAAATATGTAATTCACTTGTCAAAGTTCAAATAAACGTTGAAGTATTTTTTTTTTCAAATTGCATTAAATGATTAATTTACATTTGCTATATTTTAGGACTTTCACTAGAACAATATGATCTACAAATTACATCTCTACCTACTGTTGTTTATTCAACAATGCTGCATTCAAGCCGAAGAGGAGATTGACGGCAAAACGAATATTGGGGAAGATAACCTTTCTTTCCTTCTTCGTGATAATCATGGGGCTATATCTGCTGTAAATAACACATTTACCGCTGGAAACACCAAATGTAAGCAGGGGAGAATTTGCGAACGTCACAGTAGGGGAGAATATAGTTATTGCTACACAGACGACAGTTGGGATTTTTGCTGCACTGGACGTTGCCGTATTTCACATTCACGAACATATATGTTCTGTCCGAGTGGATACATAACAAGATATTGTGGTGGTGCTGGTTCTCGAACTGTACAAGGAAAGACGTGTATTTCGTCTCATCAGTGTGGTGTTCACGAAACAGACGGGTTTTTTTTAGACACATATTGGTGCAAAACAGATGAGAAGGGATCGTGGGGTTTTTGTTGTAACCCGCTTGACCCATGTAGTGAAAGAAATGATACTAAAGGAACTTGGTGTTATACTGGTGTTGTAATCGGCAATAGATGGGACTATTGTATACCTATGATTACACCACAGAAATAGTAATGTTTTATCCTCTTAACCAACATTAAATTGTATCAGTGTATTATTGTTGAGTATCGTCATTGCTATATTTTTTACGTGCTATATAGACAAACAAGAAAAACATAATAGAGGCCTGGTGGGTGCATCATATAGACATATATCCATGCTCACACAATTCCTTGTTCATATAACTATCTGTACTTAAACACAATGATTTATCTTTAATCTGTCCAGTTATAATTAATGGTATTTGTTTTAACAAAACACCAGGTCTGCAAAATATTCTTGAATAATATTCTCACGAACTTAAATGGTCCTAGTGACATTTTAAACTCTTTAATTTTGTATATTTCATGTAATAGGACACAATTAGGAAATGTATGAGTTAAGGTAATCACTGTCATTCTTGCTCTTTTGACTCTTGTATGCACATATAATTATAATCGATAAGCAGCTAAGGTTTTACAAGGTTCGTCCTTCTTTTATTCAAAAATCTTTTAATTTACAAAGAGGTTAATCCTGAAATATCTCATTATTAGCAAGGATTTTTTTTCTCGTGTGTTTAACGATCTTTAAAACTACTTTAATTCATTATATTTATAAAAATGTGGAACCATAAAGTCATTCTTGCTCAACTGATCCTAGCTTCTAGCATATATCTCAATCTGTTTTATATATGCACTATGACAGCAATGTCACAAAACAAGCAAAGTCCAAATAAAATTTATATTTATAATTTTCTATCCAATTTCAAGATTATATTTAACATCTAGGAATAAGATACAACGTGTGCATAATAGATTTGTCTTTTGATCGATTGAACTTGAGTCAATGTTAACCTAGTACATAAAGAGGATATACTTTGATGATATTACAATCTACTAAATATCAATTCCAGCGCTAACCGATTACTTATGGTGCGTTAAAAGTGTGCTCAGCAAAATAATTCCAATGTATTTATTTGTTGCGTTTTAGCAAATCCGTATTTGACAACGCTGATGTCAGACGAAAATTTACTTGAATCAACACGAAACAATGTATTGAATAAGCAAGCGAATGCATCTTTGGTCCTAATGGACGGCATGGGAAAGACGCGTATAGTTGACGATGATATTCTAACATTTTGTCGGAACCCTAACTTTGACATATCAAAACATTCTGAACTGAACATGCAGACATTGAAGTAACGTGGACACTAGTCTCTCTTCCAGCTTTCGCATATAGCGTTTACTAGTACGTAGTCAGTGACAAATCATTACCAGCAACACGACTGAAGTCCGGATGAATGTTCAAGTGTGAAGTTATTTGCACTTTAATTGACTTTCTTTTAAAGTTATGTTTGCATTTTAACAAATGTATCAAACTACAATTATAAAGCAATGACACAGTTATCCATGAAATACATTATAAAGAAGTATATCTTACACAAGGACACATTACAAAGTTGTAAATGGCAATAGTCATAAAATATCAATAGCGTCGAAAGCATGAACTCATATCAAACTAATTTTGACACGAAAACAAGAAACTAAATTTAGCAATGATAAACCATTGGTGATTAAGTTTTCAATAGCTCAGGTAACATTCATATCAACAAAAGGTATATTTATTGGGCCTGCATTAGTAACGTTGGCAAAATCAATATTACTTTCACAAAAAGCAAGAAATAATTTGAATTCACCTTAGAACGATATAGTAACTTAGTTGCAGATCCGTACAACCTTAATTATAGTGGATAATTATGTTTCAAGTTACGCGAATAAACTAGCATGTATATCATCGTTGATCGCTTTAGACGAATAAAAACAAGGTGTGCTCGGGTATTTTACTTTTTCTAATACTCATTTCACTGCATATTTAGCAGAAGTTTATTCTCTAATTGACATATTGGTCTTTTGGACCTTATCAGGAAGCATTCTTCTTCATGTGTATTATTATAACCAGTTTTGTTTTATGTTGGCTGTAAGTGTGTGGAGGCAAGGTTATATCAGGCTGCCGGTCTGGCCTTCTGTATGTATGTATGGTGATAGAAACAGGTGTGACAAAAAAACGTCATAGAAGACGGATTTTGTGCGCATGGCTTATACGTAAAGGGTGTATATGGCCATTTAAATTGTTGGCCAAACGAATATTTGAAAACTGCGTGGTTTGACAATGGACACGTAGTGTGTTTGGTATAAGTATTATGCCGATTCAATTGTTCATGTTAACTTCGATTGATGATATTTTTTCAATCGACTACAAGCGTGCTACCTTCATTACATGAGATTATTTGAGTATAACTTTTCTTACATGAGATTCTTTGAATCTCATGTCTACTACGTGAGATTATGCGAATCTTACTTTTATTGCCTTTCTTGCATGAACATAAATTAATCTTAATTGCATTAGAAGAGCTTATATAAATCTTATTTTCTTCACATGTTTGTTCATTTGCGACTTTCTAAGTTACATAATCCAATGAATCACGTGTTTGGAGCGTGACAGAATTTCAATGTATACGTTCAAGGTATACATATTTGTTAACAAAAATCATTTCATAACATACCATCTTTCATCACTTTGTGTTGTTTTGCCATTTATTTACAGCGTACATAGGGTATGTCTTGTTAAAATTAGCAAAAATGTTGCCTGTTAATGGTACACTCGAAGTCACAGCCATATCAGGAACAATATCAGGAGCAACTAAAAAGGCCGTTTCCTGTGATGGCAGCAAACACATTTTGTAATATTTGATTTTGTGTGACAGTTATCGCCAAAATATGGCAGCGAGAAAAAATACAACGTAGAAAAATGACAATAGACGAAAATCGAAACACTAATTGCAATGTGAAAGCGATGCAAATTTTTGTTTAGGTCTAATTCATGCAGATATATTAAGCAGGCTACATCCAAATGTGCTAGGAATCTGCATTAGGATTAACGGTCATGGATTAATATTGCCGGACACCCTCCGTTGACTCCATAGGAGGTACATAACTTTGAAATATTAAAAATGATACTGAAGATAAATCATGTGTGACTAATATCCAGAATGTCAATGGCGGATCGAGCAAACATAGAATTTTTAATTGTAAAAATAATTATCTGATTCATCTGTGTTTCATTCAAATGATGGTATTAAACAGCACATTTAAAAAGCCATCATAAATTAAATTATTCCTGCACCCAGTAGGCAAATCTGCGCACTGATCTTATTGTATTATATTTGTCCGACATATGTAGGCACTGTCCTTGTAATCCGGTCAGATTACCTTAAATTTATCCTGTAGTTTGATCAACGTACATACATACATACATACATACATACATACATACATACATACATACATACATACATACATACATACATACATACATACATACATCATACATACATGCACACATACATACATACATACATACATACATACATACATACATACATACATACATACATACATACATACATACATACATACATACATACATACAAACAAACATACATACATACATACATACATACATACATACATACATACATACATACATACATACATACATACATACATACATACATACATACATACATACATACATACATACATACATATATACGAATCCGGAATTGCCGAGAGGTCTAAAGCGCTCACTTTTATCGACCACTTAAATATCACCTCTCTCTGCGTGAGTTTAAGTCTCCGGTTCGGACTATGAGAGTGTATGAGAACCCTTGCCACTAGTTTCTCGTATGTTGGTAGTTCCTTCCGGTATTGTACTGGATTCTTCCTCCACTAGTTATTCTGACCAGAATATATAGCCTATCTTGTGACTAAAAATGCCTTTTCTCTAAAAACAAGAACATGCATACAAGCTAACTCTGACACACACACACACACACACACACACACACACACACATATATATATATATATATATATATATATATATATATATATATATATATATATATATATATATATATATATATAAAGAATACAAATCATATGGAGAATAACTACCTATCAAGCGTACTGGATCCACAAACGGATCACGTGTGTCAGGGATTAATTAAAATAGATGCAATAAACTGACGACGAACATTACGAAACTAGTAACTAACTAGCCTAAGCATTTTCGACACTTAATGAGTTTTTTCAAAGGCAAATACAAAACATATATACGACAAACAAATAAATACAAAAACGTTGTGACTGTAAACCTCTACATGACTGTCTTCACATCTGCTAAAACTAAAAATACAACCTGCTTGTATAGACTAGTTGCGGAAACTGAAAACGTTGCATAATTCCCTAAAAGTCTACAAGCCAAAGCGACATCTATTTTTACTTTTTGTACATATGCAACGCAGATTATATCCCGGATATTTGATTCTATAACATCTATTTTTATAGTAAAAATTGAAGGATAATAAAAAGATTTAGAAAATGTTAAATTCTACTAGTGCATAGTTTTCCTTTTCTAGTCTTCTTGGTTTAGACCGCTTGGTTTCAATGTTCTAAGGCGGCGTATCCAGTATCATTCATTTTCCTTCCAGGTTTCGGAACTCCAGCTGTGTTTGTTAGCAATAGCGATAAGTATTATATCACTGAAAGTGTGGCCAGGGGAGGAGAAGTGTTCTGCGACCGGGCTTCTGTACAGCTTTTTTGTCATCCAATCAGATCTATGAAGGTTTATCGTTTTGTGTAGCTTTTCAGTTTCTCCGATGTACTGAAGGCCACAGATCTTATATGTGATGAGATAAATCACATTCTCTGTTTTGCATGTTTTGTTTGGACCATGTGTGTTTAGTTTTTCTTTAGTCACTGTGCTAGTGAATGTCTTGGTCTCTGTCATATGTTGACAGGTTTTGCATCTTTTATCGCCACAGAGTCCATATTGACTAGGTTGGTGGTCACTAGCGATTGGCGGTAGCTTTGCACTGACTAGGATATCCGTTAGGATTTTTGGTCTCTGGTAAGCTACTACAGGTTTGTTTGGAAGTATTAGGTTCAGTATGTCTGACGATTGCACGGTTGGCCAGTGGTTTGCGATGATTTTACCTACTTTGGTATTGTCTGGGTGATAGGTCAGAATAAATGGTATCCTATCAACCTCTTCTTTCTGTCCATATATGAGTAGGTCATCACGGTTTGTTTATTTGGCCATTTGGATTGCCTCTGCAATCAGGTCGTTGTCGTAGCCTCGGTAAATTAAATGTTTAGCCAGCTCTTCAGACCTTTCTAGGAATCTTTCATCGTCGGAGCAAATTCTGCGTATCCTCAGTGCCTGGCTATATGGAATGTTCTTAATGCAGTGGTTTGGATGACAGCTGGTTGGGAGGAGATACTGGTGTTTGTCGGTCGGTTTCGAGTAGATGTCTGTGTGTAATTTGTTTTCCAACAGTCTGGCTGTTGTGTCCAGGAAAACATGGTTTGAGTTGGAAATTTCTGCCGTGAATTTTATTGAAGGATGGAAGTTGTTTGCCTTTGATATGAAGTCATCCAGACGTTCTCTTCCATAATGCCACTTCATTTCTATATCATCGATAAAGCGTACCCACTGGTATGGTGTACGCTCAACCGATGCTAAGAGCTGACGCTCAAGTTTTTTCCATGAAAATGTTAGCATACGAAGGGGCCATTTTAGTACCCATTGCAGTTCCATTGATTTGTAGGTAGTTTTCTTCATTAAATTCAAAGTTGTTGAATTTTAGGACAAGCTCCAGGAGTTGGACTAAGAAGTGTGGGTGGGTTGTTTACAGTTCTTGTTTTCCATGTTTCGCTACATGCCTGTAACCCTCCGTTGCGCGGTATGTTGGTGTACAAAGATGTGACTTCTAAGGAAGCAAGCAATGTATCTGGCAGCCATTGTTCACTAGCGTTGCGTTTAATGAGATAGTCTCTCTTGTTTTGAAGATATGATGGTAATTTGTGGACATGTAGTCTCATAAAATGATCTAAATATTCTGATATCCTTTCTGTGGAGTGCCCTTTACCTGAGATGATAGGTCTGCCAGGGGTTCCTTGTTTGTGGATTTTGGGTAGAAGATAAAATCTACCTGCTCTTGGGTTTTCTGGGCATAAGTAGTTTTTCGTTTGCTGGTCTATGTGTCCGCTTTGGTACGCCTCGTCAATAACGTTAGTGATTTTTGCATATTCCAGCGTTGTATCATGGTCGAGTTTTTGGAAGAACCT
This sequence comes from Potamilus streckersoni, assembly GCA_016746295.1. NCBI lineage: Eukaryota > Metazoa > Mollusca > Bivalvia > Unionida > Unionidae > Potamilus > Potamilus streckersoni. The sequence goes on from JAEAOA010001197.1 coordinate 137,854, forward strand.
AGCGTCACTTAGTTGTCTACTTGCTTCACTAACGTAGTCTTCCCTATTCATATCGAAAACAGCGGAACCCTTATCTGCAGGCTTAATTATAATGTCTGTTGTGCTTTTCAGTGAGTGCAGGGCATCTGCTTCTTCTTTTGTGAACTTAGAATATTTGTTAATATGGTTGATATGTCTGGAAGTATCGTTTTCAACCGCGTTGATAAAGGCTTCCAGATTCGGAATTGAATTGAACAGAAAGAAAAGGTTGATAGGATACCATTTATTCTGATCTATCACCCAGACAATCCCAAAGTAGGTAAAATCATCGCAAAACACTGGCCAACCGTGCAATCGTCAGACATACTAAACATAATACTTCCGAATAAAACTGTAGTAGCTTACCGGAGACAAAAAATCCTAAAGGACATCCTAGTCAGGGCAAAGCTAACGCCAATCGCTAGTCAAAACCAACCTAGTCAATATGGACTCTATGGCGATAAAAGATGCAAAACCTGTCAACATATGATAGGGACCAAGACATTCACTAGCACAGTGACTAAAGAAAAACTAAACATACATGGTCCAAACAAGACGTGCAAAACAGAAAATGTGATTTATCTCATCACATATAAGATCTGTGGCCTTCAGTACGTCATAGAAACTGAAAAGCTACACAAAACGATAAACCTTCATAGATCTGATTGGATGACAAAAAAGCTGTACAGAAGCCCGCTCGCAGAACACTTCTCCTCCCCTGGCCACACTTTCTGTGATATAATACTTATCGCTATTGCTAACAAACACAGTTGGAGTTCCAAAACCAGGAAGGAAAAGGAATCATGCTGGATACGCCGCCTTAGAGCATTGAAACCAAGCGGTCTAAACAAAGAAGACTAGAAAAGGAAAACTATGCACTAGTAGAATTTAACATTTTCTAAATCTTTTTATTATCCTTCAAATTTTACTATAAGAATAACAGATATAGAATCAAGTACCCGGGATATAATCTGCGTTACCTATGTACAAAAAGTAAAAATAGATGTCGGTTTGACTTGTAGACTTTTAGGGAATTATACAACGTTTTCAGTTTCCGCAACTAGTCTATACAAGCTGGTTATATTTATAGTTTTAGCACATGTGAAGACAACCATGTAGAGGTTTACAAACACAACGGTTGTGTGTTTATTTGTTTGTCGTATATATGTTTTGTATTTGCCTTTGAAAAAGACTCATTAAGAGTCGAAAGCACTTAGGCTAGTTAGCTACTAGTTTCGTACTGTTCGTCGTCAGTTTATTGCATACATACATATGCTGAATGAGTGAAAGTGTCCGATATTCAGTATTTTGCAGCTGAGAAAACAACAATATATTTAATTGAAGCATAACATCCAGGTTAGTATGTAATGTAGCGTCAATAATCAAATAATTAATGTATTTATTTAGGCACAAACATGAACATAGTTATAAAGATAATGGATAAATAAGAGAGATGATGTTAATGATGCTATTTGGCAGCAACAAATTCAAATCAGAAGGGGAGATTAATGCCAAGTCCAGATAACTTTTCGTACCTGATCTCCTAAAAGTGACACATCAATAATATAGCAGGGGTCACATTCTATGTCAGTTATTTTGTATAGTTCTTTATTTTTATGTTTTATAAAGAAGAGCAATATACAAATTTGTATAGATGATTGCTTTATCGTTGCTTTTAGGTCATTGCTTGCATCAATTTTATAGCTGCCAAGCCATGATTGCAAACTTTATGAATGTTTATGGTCAAAATACTGCTTTGCAGGAACATTTGTTGATTTATAGAACTATAATGCATAAGTAACTATTTAGAACATATGCTACCATCGGTAAAGTACGATATTAACGGAAGATATATAATGTCACATACGCTTATGTTGAGTTATTAAAGTCTAATGCATACGTAACTATTTAGAATATCTGCAACCAAAGTAGGATATTAACGTTAGTTATGTAAACTCACAGATGATTATGTTGCATTATGTCGTTTTCTAAGTACATCATTATGAATCAGAATTTATGTACAGGAACCTGTTCCGGACTCTGTTATTGCAATTGTTTATTGATTTTAATGTAGCATCTTCCAATGATAATTATAACTTTTTTACGATTTATTTACAGATCCAAAACTCTGAATTTAGACGGAAGCACTCTTGTCGGACAACGTAAACAAAACTCACTAATGAAAAGGTGCTAGCAATTGACAATGGATAATTGGCTGGAACTGTATAATTCATCTTTGATTTAGTACTTCATATAATACTTGCATGTAAATTTTGAAACTAAAAATTTTCTCATACATGACTGTGTTGTCTAAAGTCATACCTATTTGGCAGAAAGTTTTATGGGTGCAAATAAACAGGAATTGTGGCTCAGCAACACAGGAGTTCCACATGTGTTTGTATTATTCCTATTGTTTATCGATGACCTGTCCTTGTATGTTAAACAATCAAACAATATTATCTTGTATATGTCTAATACCAATTGGTTTTACTTGAAGAAGAAACTGGGTTACGATTTATATTACTTGGATATTGAGGCACACTGAACAACATGTTTATATCGATCTGGTAAAAACAAATACAGTTTAAAATGGAACTATGTGAAGAGTATTAGTGAATATAAATATGATTGTTGAGCAGCATACGTCCAAACATATAACAGAAAATGTTGGTACATAAATAGATTTGGGAGTTAAAGCAGACAAAAGTCTAGAATGGAATATATCAAGTAAAATATGTATTTGTAGTAAACCGATGGATATATATTTTATAGAGGATATCATGTTGGATACTGGTCAACTATCGGAGATTATTTCATAATTCACTCACTATTTTTTCTTATGACTGCTGCTTTACAATGTGTGGAAATAAAGCATTCGCTTATATTTTTTAACTAAACCTACAAACGTTTATTTTTACCATAATTTGTTCATCCTGTGGGTATCGGCATTTATAATAATATACTAATTATTTCGCCCTCATCATTTTTAATATGTTTTATTATAAATATCTGATTAATAATTTACACAATATGAAAAAAGGGGACCCGTGTTATTACTGCTGCTTTACAATGTGTGGAAATAAAGCATTCGCTTATATTTTTTAACAAAACCTACAAACTTTTATTTTTACCATAATTTGTTCATCCTGTGGGTATTGGCATTTATAATAATACAATAATTGTTTTGCCCTCATCACTTTTGACATGTATTATTATCAATATCTGTTTAATAATTTACACAATATGAAAAACGGGTACCCGTGTTATTATAAATTATCTACCAAGTTAAGGAAATAAAAATAACCAAGCAGAATTAGTATTTGTCATAAACAACTGCACACGTAGTGCCAATTAAGTTACCCAGTAAATGAAGTTTCATCCATCACACGTCACCAAAATAATTGGACTTACATATTATAATAAACGACCTAATATTTACACGCTCGTTTCAAAGAGCCTGTATAAATAATAAGGATAACCTTGGAACTTAGTTTTGCTTTAAAAATCAAACACTACTTAATATACAAAACTGCAGATAACCATCATAAGAAACATCCTAATCATGTAAAGGATTTGCCTGACACAATAAGACGGATTTATAGAGTCGGAATGTTAATCTGTTTTCATAATGATTTCCACTGAATCTAAAATGAAAAGCAATCCGAATCAAACATGTACAAGCCATTGTCCAGATTGTTCAGCACCAATCATCGTTCTGTGATACCTAACTTTATTTCTCAATTTAGGAGGCATTTCTTTAAGACTTCTTCCAATAATAAGAATAGGCAGGGGATTATCAAAGGCACGATGTTAACAATGACAAATATTGCAGCCATATTGGATGTCTAAATAGCACCATCTTCATTTAGGAACTAGACGGTAGATGGACTTTGTGGGTGTGCAAAATGTTACGTAGTTCAGAAGGAACCTCGATAGGAAAATGATATTAACGGATGGAAAAATACCAGACTATCCAATACATGTAAGTTTTTCTGTTATATGACCAGTGCTGCTGAAACAAAATGTAGAGCGACAGTTTGGTGTTGTTGATGAGCTTAATGCCACTTTTTCACCGGAAGAAAACACCGACCCACGAGGACCTACTGGCAAGCTTTCTCACATATCCACATTCGCCGAATCCTAGACTCGAACCCACGCAGACATAGGTGAGATTTCGGTGATTTGTAACGGACAGTGCTTTAGACCACTCCGCCACTCGGGGTCCCTAGACAGTTTTGTAATTTATACAGTAGTGCTTGTTGAAACTAAAATTGAGTTCGTTAATAAAACAACTATTTCTGCAGTATAAATTATGTTTCCATGTAAGAAAATTTGTACAAGAAACAATATGGTGTGAGATAATTAATATACATGTAACCAATTATTGTAACTGATCACACGTACTCGGTAAACGTATTTTCTTTACATTGCAATCTTTTAAATGTATTTATGTGTCCAGAATTAAACCTCCATAATTTTCCGTTAACAAACCTTTGTCTTTCTACAAAGTTATGTAGGAGCAACACACAACCTTTGGTACATATGGTAACTAACAGATTAAAGGTTCATCATGTAACACACGTTTGACTTAAAATACTGAAGGTAAAAGTATATATAGCATACATACCTTGCTATTTCGAAATTTGCTGCGAAATCAAACTGCCTTTGCGTCTAATGCCGATTAAGTGGCCTATAATAGTCACATGATAGGGGGAGAGGAGTGAAAATATTTTAAGGATATTTTCATCAGGTAACACAAGTTTGACTTAAAATACTGAAGTTAAAAGTACATATAGCATACATACCTTGCTGTTTCGAAATTTGCTGCGAAATCAAACTGTCTTTGACTGCGTCATATGCCGATTAAGTGGCCTATAATGGTCACATTATACGGGGAGAAGGGTGAAAAATCGTTTAAGAACATTTACTTATCTAACTTACATTTACACCTATTCCTAAATTTAAAACACTTGCCTAGATTTGATGAGATGGATCCATTTTAATTTACTAGCTTAATTGGTTTTATACTGAATTGTGTTTGATGTACAAATAAAACCTGTTTAGTTTGCAACAAATGCAACTTCCTTCAGAGTCAACAAATTCATGCCATGTGCAATTATCAACCATGTGTACAGTATCTCATATAATTAAAATTAATTTTTTAGGGTGACCAGTAATCAGTTGGCATACTTAATAATCCGAGTAAGTGAAACTAGAATATTTGATTAAATCACCACAAATGAGAGGGACATTCACTTTTGTGTGGTCGATTTAAATTTCCGTTATCTTTGTGTAATAAAATACAACATGCCATAAGAACACGTGAACGACAAATACATAATTTTGGGTATATGTCAAAAGTGGGAAATGAATGTATCACTAAATAGTTCATGACATTTCCTAAAAGTCTTGACTAGGCACAGAAAAAAACTTGTACAATACATCACTTTTTCGGGATATGCAGGATCAAACAAATGCCTGCGTTATAATTCAATTCAACATACAGCCTAGCGACTATATTGTAAAACACAGCATGCATCAAAACTGCATCGGAATTGTTAAAAGATGACATAAAACTATCTCAAGAGAATGAAAGTTCTGAATTACTTATGCTCCTTTGATTCTTAACCTCCTAATTATTTTTCAATTTGATTGTCATCATAATAAGGTTGTGAACGTGACGTTTGTAAGTCATGACTACTCTCCAAATCTAAATAGAATGTGTTAAGAACTGTAAATAAATGAAGCATGTTTATCACTTTTGTGTTAATTATAAACTACTATAACAATAAGCCTTATTGATGTTAGTATGGAGTGATCCAATTGCTTTAAATGTTTAGAACTCGCTTCTTGGTCAGCATTAAGAGGTGGGTTTTAGGACTGGGTGGCCTGGTGTCAGGATAATATGACTGGGTTGTACAACAACAAGCCACATATCTGCGGGATGCCACAGTGTTATACATCACATTAAACTATTAAACTGCAGACATCGTGGCGATATGACTGAAAAATCGTTGAAGTTACGTTAAAAATCTAATTCACGCAAATATATGTGTGTGTGAATATATATATATATATATATATATATATATATATATATATATATATATATATATATATATATATATATATATATATATATATATATCTATATATAGATCTCTATATATAGATATCTATATCTCTATATATATATATATATATATATATATATATATATATATATATATATATATATATATATATATATATATATATGTTTGTGTGTGTTGTGAAAAGTCTTGCACTAAATACGTCTAGTTATTACAGGTTTAGGTCTAGGTTTCAGGTCACGAAAATTTATATCAATAGCCATTTTGGGTTTATATATTAACTTAATATAATTTAATAACTTTATGCATTTTAAAGTGTGTATTTCCTTATCTATGAAACTTATCATAAACGAAATGCATAGCCAAAATAGTCAACAATAGAATGAGCAGCAATATTTGTCTAGTAATTGACTTTAGGTGTACACTCCATAGCAATATTTGTATTATTTTATTTTTTTTATGAAATCAAGTAGCTTCTCATCTGCGCTCCAACACAAATTTATATTGTGCCGTATCTTCAATGTAATGCAGTTTTATATCACACTGCCTAAGCTATTTCAGTCATCAAAATATAAATTCCTTTTCCAAAGCTAACTGTAATACCTGTTTTGTAGCCCCTCGCTTACCGATTTCAATAACTAAAACGTATAACGTGATAAAAAGTGTACAACACTCTGAATCATTGATTTATAATTTCTTACCTGACTGTGACCAGAATGGCACTAATACTGATATACCCTTGCAACTTTCATGCTTAACAGAATTTCTATACTAACACGACGCCATATTTCGTACACTGTGTATGTACATCGTTAGTCGCGCATACACCCCATTGCTGAAAATGGACTTGTCCTGGAACTGGAAATGGGTCTAAGGCACGTCCGTCTATAATAATGACAATTTCCGTTAAAAAGACAATGACGGTGTTAATGGCATTATAATCACAGTCTATAAAATAGCATTAATGAATTTACTAAATTCTTTGCACGTTTTATCAAATTATTGGTTTCCATTATCGAAATAGGCAGAGGGGTACAAGCTAACGGGTTAGTAGGCGGGGACTTTAGTCATTTTCCGTTCTGTCGGTTTTCATATCATGTCAAGGTTCCTGTTCAAATATTAAATCATAGTCGTTTTCCGTTTATGTTAAATACTTGCACAACCTTTTGATGTTTGTCCGCTTCCTTCCACCCGCACGAGATTCTCCTTCTGGGGTAAGGGTAATATCATCGCGTTTTTTTCTACTAGTAGAGACATTCCATCTTCTTCGTGTTTCCTTTCTCCAATGTAGTGGCAATCAGTCATGTCATTCACCTCTACTAAGCAGTATTAATTTGTCTCGACGTACTGAAATGGACCTCCCGGCCGAAATAAAGGTATCCTGAAACCCCCAGATATATATGAATAAAATTCACATATTTTGATATATTTTTGACGAATGTTCACCATTTCATAGAACTCAAGATATATAATAAAGCATTATTATAAAGGTATGGTGCGCATTTTTTTATAGCCATAAAATAAATAAGTACTCTTAAATATTTAATCTTTTTATCTCCAGACATCACTTAGAATGCTCTTTCATTTTTAAGAAATAAACTTGCTTTTATCATATTAGTTTATAGATTCACTAGTTAACTTATTCAGTCAATTACCATAATATAAAAATGTTCCTAACAATTTGTAAACAGTTGACATATTTAAAATAGATTTAAAAAACAACAATAAATTGATGAATGTCATGCAGAGTTTCGGAATATTTAACTTTTGGATATACCGGTAGTTTTCATTTTCAGACTCCCATCTCATAATCAAATGTAACACTAGGATGAAAGAAAAAATCTTGCAAAATATGAGAAATCTTGTTAAAATGTGCGGCAACTTGAGATGAAAATAATTGATCAATGAAACGGTTGTCTGATCAATGTTTGTTTATAATTTTGGATATGTGTTGACTGGTTTGTCTAATAGATTGGAAACCACATATTGTTGCATGAGGTCATAACAATAAGATTTGCACAATTGGTATAACAACCCATATATATATATATATATATATATATATATATATATATATATATATATATATATATATATATATATATATATATATATAATCAAATGCTTTTAAAAATATCGCGCATTTAAAGTGTTGATATAAATTTAATATTCCATTACTATTGGTATAACTTATTGTGATCTGCTAATGGCGGTATAAGACGGATATATAATCATTTTTGCGAACATTTGTAGTTTATTCTATATCATTGATCAATTTCCACATATTAGTCACTATACACGGATGAATAATCACTATTAAAAGTATTAATAGTACGCATTTTCTAAATTAATTTAATATTGTACACATTTTCATCACAATCGTTTTGCTTTGTGTTCTACGATTCCCTCTCATGAACAACCGACAAACTGTGCAGCAATGTGGAGAAAATAGAATTTGTTCTGGATTAAAACATTGAAATATAATTTAGGCAAAGTAGCCAAAAAGACTACAGTTCGTCTTTACGATGCGTGTGAACTTTTCTTCGGATTCATCTGTAGTGTTTATCAATGACGCAATGTTACAAACAAGCAAATTCCTCGTTTAGTGGAACTACATACTGTGATATATTTATTGTTATGTTTTTTCTCTTAAATATACCAAAATATTCTAAAAAATCGATCATTGTTATTTAAATATGAAAATGTCCAAAGGTCATCTCTCTCTCTCTCTCTCTCTCTCTCTCTCTCTCTCTCTCTCTCTCTCTCTCTCTCTCTCTCTCTCTCTCTCTCTCTCTCTCCTAACGTAGCAGGATACGGGCTAAAATCTATGACATGGCGAAAGTAGAGGCTTTTCGTTTGTTATCCCACGAAATCTCTAAACGGTTATAAATTATATTAATGGTTACGTTAAAGTGACTAACTGTTGAGAGAGATAGAAACATAGTTGTAATGTCAAATCGACGAGAGAGAGAGAGAGAGAGAGAGAGAGAGAGAGAGAGAGAGAGAGAGAGAGAGAGAGAGAGAGAGAGAGAGAGAGAGAGAGAGAGAGAGAGAGAGTTTGTACTGTTGTAAAATGATGACTTGGATCAGTATTAACTATATTGAATGAAGTAACCTTATTGTCTCTTCTTAGTTGGCTTAGTTGATATTCTACGCTTATTTCCATGAGCCGGTTATTATTATCATAGTGTTGTTATTGCCCTATTTTTATCATTATAACCATGGCTCATGTTTAACTCATTCATGTGTATGATATGGATTTAATTAATGTTGAGAACAACGCATACCAAAAAAAGAAAACAGTGACTTCTCCATACTCAAAAGAGATCTGAAATATCTACTAATACAGTTAACTACAATTTGCAGCGGACACATTAGGAGATGTGAAGAGTTATTTCACTAGGTCAAAAAACGGCTGCATGTAGTAAATCTGAACTCCATTCAATGGTGTAAATATATGCATTTTGATGTGATATCAATAAAATATCTGCAGACGATGTACGTTGAATCTGTGATATACCACTCGTTGCATATATTCTTCATTGAAAGGAAACTCAGCAAGATTCGTTTCCCATCTCTCATGACAAAGTTATACAACTTTTGGAATATGATTATATATATATATATATATATATATATATATATATATATATATATATATATATATATATATATATATATATATATATATATATATAATGGTATATTAAAATCATAAATATAATATTGTATGAATGTATATGGTAATGTAGAGCAATAAAAGTTTAATGACTATGCATATATATATATATATATATATATATATATATATATATATATATATATATATATATATATATCTATATATATATATATATATATATATATATATGTGTGTGTGTGTGTGTGTGTGTGTGTGGTTGTATTTATAGTGATCATATTGCAAAATTAATTGCGCAACAATAACTACCACGTATCGATATCTTTGTTATTTGTTTAGTGCCACCACCTTAATAGTATTTAAGCATACCTTAGTTTAAGCCTACCGTTTTGCGTCACGTCTTCCAACCTTCATCACCTTTTAAGCCAGCAATATAATGATGCGCAACCCGTGGGTGTCAATGCATTAATGTATCCACAAAGGTGAAAGTTGCTCGTAGGACTGTACAGCTGATTGCGACTTTGCTTCAGAACTGTTACGTATGTGGTATACCATATATTTTTATTGACTGATTAATTTCCCGTGATTAACAGTTATCTACAGGTTAAAAGAAAATATATCGTTGAGATATTTTATATACAATTTTGAAAAAATACTTAGGTGATTGACTCTCATAAATGTGTGAAAGAATTATGATGCATTTAAATTTAGCATTAATGTAGTCAATAAATGGGTCATGAAAACAATTTAAACATAAACTGATCTCTGAATTACTCGCGCAGATTCCTCAAAGAGGCTTTAAAGATGTTACATAGACTAAACACGCTAACAAATTGAATAACTTGGGAGAGACGTAAGCAATGGGATGGATTCAATTACGAAAGGCCAATGAAGAGACAGATAAGAAGAAAAAAATGTTATTTTGCAGTAAAAATAAAAGATCGCCATGACATAATAAATGCACCACTGCACCTAAAGCAGATGAATTATCGGATGATTAGACAGAATGTTTCAGTATTATTGATGAACATATTAAATACAAACCAATTAAACAATGTTTTGGGGCATAATTACATACATGCAATACGAGGAATTTGCTGGTATTTTCGATAAGAAGAACAATGATTGGTCGCAGCAGAGGTCGCGTAATATTTTGTCTAGATAGGTAATTTTACTCGCTTTATGCTGGTAATAAGTTGGAACTTATTTTATTCCACTTTTGTAGATGAATCAATGATACCGAAAAGAACATGTCAATATTATTTGAGAAAGATTCATTCTCAATTTAAATTTACGACGAAGTCCCGTAATTGACACAGTGTAGAATAATATATTACCTACGTCAATATTAACGTAACATCTAATTCTGAGTTGGACAATATGGTGGCGCTATATATATATATATATATATATATATATATATATATATATATATATATATATATATATATATATATATATATATATATATATATATATTGAAAGATGACATACTTCAGTTAGGTAAAGCTTTGCAATCATGGATGGTATCTATCTATCTATCTATCTATCTATCTATCTATCTATCTATCTATCTATCTATCTATCTATCTATCTATCTATCTATCTACCTACCTACCTACCTACCTACCTACCTACCTACCTACCTACCTATCTATCTATCTATCTATCTATCTATCTATCTATCTATCTATCTATCTATCTATCTATCTATCTATCTACCTACCTACCTACCTACCTACCTACCTACCTACCTACCTATCTATCTATCTATCTATCTATCTATCTATCTATCTATCTATCTATCTATCTATCTATCTATCTATCTATCTATCTATCTATCTATCTATCTATCTATCTATCTGTCGTTCCATCCATCTTTTATATATATATATATATATATATATATATTCACCTCCTACAAATAGATGCGGAATTTAACACAATTCTGACAATTCTCTTCACTTGTGCTTGTATAAAGTTTATGTAATTTTAATGAGAGAATATTTGTCAACTGTAGGTGATAAATACCATAACAATATTGGTATTCTTGCCTCCATTAATCGTTATGGTCACTCTTGTCCCACAATCATTTTGACGACTGTCCTAAGATTAATGTTGACTCATTGGATAACGGTTTTACAAAGTACACCTTTTGGCAAAGCTCGTGATATCAGCACATACCCCTCGGTACAGTAGATAATGATCTGCTCTGAAATTTTATCTAGAATAAGTATGATATTGGACTAGAGTCATATTAACAAAACTAAAAATAAACTGGACAATTTCATGTCGAGTTTACAAGAAGGAATGAGGTATGTGAAAATTTCAAGATTATGAAAAACTCATATTGATTTCAGTGGATTAATAGCGAGACTTTCTTACTTTGTTATTTAGTTAAAAATGGGTCCCTGTGAGAAAAGTGATAATCATTTTATCAGTCCTTAAGAGCTCAGCAAGAACCTGAATCATTCTTATTGGCAAGAAATTAATAGAGATGTATATTAATAGTGCAACTCTTAGACACTTTTCAAACGGTGAGAAACCTCAATCAGTAGATACAAGAGTCTTATCTGCAACCTTTTCCGGCATATTTGGCAGAATAGTGTTAGATGGCGACGGCTTCTTAACCAAAAATCATGTCAGGCAATCATTACTTGTTGACCATAATGTTTGAGCCTACAAGATTCGCAGCGACAGCTGCTGTGTTGAAATTTCAAACTAAAACAATAGGAAAAGATTTGATGAAGTGTTCTATTCAGTTTGATCTGATGTAAGTTCTTCCATTTTATCAAGAAACAATTGTTTACTTCTGGCATTTTCCAGCAAGTTATGCAAAAATTAGGCATGCGGCAATTCAAGTGAAACATAAACTAAATATACGACATAATTACAATAGAGATAACTTTTCAGTCAGGTGATACAGTTCTTTCTTTTTTGCTCATTCATAAAGGCGTTCTACACATTAGGTACTATGGTCCATACACACTTGTGAATAATATATTGAGTTAGATTGGACAGATCTGGAGCACATCATAGTCCCATTTAACCTCAGTTCACCATATGTGATTCACTGCGTCATTGTCATAACTGAATATTTCAGACTGGTTTGTTATATAAATGTATTTACAAATATCTAATAACTGATATATTCCGGGACTAAGGTCACCATCCAGAAGAATAAAACTGGAGCTACTGCAAAGACGCAGCATCTCAGTTTATTTTCTATTTCATTAACAGCATACCTATAGTTATACTCACAACGTTCAGGAACAATATATGATAATCCAACAATGACATGATTTCTTGCAGTTATTTATATAGTTAATTATTGTTCCAAACATGTCACAGATTAGTAGAAGTTTGCCCGTGGAATGCAAATATGTATCGATACTGCCAGCTGTGGTGAGTCACCCTCCATATAGCTTACAATGGTACCTAATTTAGTCCTATCTGATAAATTAGCATTACATCGGCTTATGAATGTGTTTTTCTCCGTTGTATCAGCGATTGTAGAATGTAGCTCAGTATCGTTTATAATCAATCTAGTACAGTGTAGTTTATAACAGTATATCGAATATCTTTCTACCAAGATCATTTGCAAGTTTTTCATCATGCTCGTCCCTGCTTTTAATTACATTATTAATAATTGTAACAATATCATGTTCTTTAAGATCTGGAAATTCTTTTCTGGTATCTTCAATATTAAATATATCTGTTTCTAGTAACCATACTTGACTTTGTGGACTATAGGATATAATTGTTTCATTTACCCTCAACAATATTAAAAGTCCAACATCAAACATGTATCTTATTAGCACTATTGGAGTCCAAACAATTATTCAGTAATTTTCTAACTTTGACATCTACAGAAGTTTATTGTAATGCAAGATTTGTCATTTCTTCATAAAGAGATTCTGTACGGTAAATATCACCATTGGGTGAGTACTAACTGATCATAATGATCGTATTCTAAACTTTGAAATAACCAAACAGTTACATGGTCACTTCTACTGATATTTGTGACTACATTAAATAAATGAAACTTAAACAATTTAACAAATCTGTATTGTGGAAATAGCTTTGCAGCATTAGTCAATGCATGTGCATTATGATCAAGAATCGCAATAGTGTTTCCATATTTTATATCTTTAGGTTCATATGATACCTCCCCGGTTAGGGTTATTACTATTAATGGAAATCTCAATAATTTTCTAGCTCAGCAACATATTCAATATATGTCCCAGTATTTCTAACTTTCTCTGCCCATTTACATATTTTTACTTCGTTTATATGTTAAGACATTTACACGTATTGCATTTGTTAAATGTTCTGTATCACGCTCAAATACACAGTTTATTCTTGACTCTGATAGTCTAATCGGTTTGAGATCCGCACCGTTAAGTTTATCATTCACCGGCTATAATGCATAGACTACAGTAGTTACTGGGTATCCTCGCTCAAGGTATGGCATATCAATACCAATCAGTATTCCAGGCTTTGGTTTATTAATTAGTAAAATGATATTATTTTCCGACTGTATGTTAACGGGATCCCTTTTATCACGAATCAACCAAATATCATCATCTGTCTCTACAATAAATTGTATTAAAATAAAATCTTTTTATTATCAAGGTGGTTAATAATCAATTTTTCTCAATCGTCACTCATCAATGCAACAGTTTTTCCAACTCTAAAAGTTGGCAACACATGAGCAGCAGCATTGTCACAAAATTCCTGTTTTGGCATTACGGATACGTTTGGTTAAATCCGCATTCTTTCAAGCTAGATCTTGCATCGAATCACTATATTCATATTATGGTACTCTTTGTGTATCAAGATCAAACCGAGGAGCAGATGGTTCAATTGCGGATAACAACTCCATTATTATGATTAAGACAAAGATTCAAATTGGATTATATATATATATATATATATATATATATATATATATATATATATATATATATATATATATATATATATATATATATATATATATATATATATATATATATATATATGATACAAAATAATTGATATTTAAATTTTTAAAATTGACCGGATTTAAGCAATTGTACATAAAACAAAGCGACATAACTCCTGCCGGAAAATCTTATCCACATAGTTTTATATTTCCCTTCATATAATGCGTCATTATTATAATGATCCATTCACATTACTTATTCATTTATCAACATTTAATCAACGTCTAGCACACTGCATGATATTTGCCGTAAACTTATTGTATTTTAATCTCAATAAAGCGTATCCGTCTGTCTGTTTATCTCTAAAGAGTTTTTAAACACCAAACCTATTGATGGGTCACTGCCGATAAGGTAAACTGTGCTGACCGATAACCTGAAATCTATGATACATAGTCCAACAGTGTTAATAAAACCGAATTGTAACCTTTGATTAGCTCAACGACGCTTGTGCTTCGAGCTAACGTTAGTATTCGTCTGAATAGAAGTTCTGTCCTGATAGTAATTTTAAAACCTTAAAACGAAAAATATATATTAATAAAAATACACATAAGTATTGACCTACTTACCGAACTATGTCAATCAGATGTGTGGGTTTGGATGTGACCTAGCAATAATTGATTTTCCACCGTACGTCTATTACCTGTCTACATATGAATGAATGAATCGTTTTTGTACGTATACGTGGTGATCCATTTAAATAAGATCATAAATTTCTAGAGTCACTTATGTTAAACGAGAAATATAATGCTTATAAATAAAATGCTCTCGTGTTATTAATAGCTATATAATAGTTTCTCGAGCTTATATTTGTAACTGAATTTCGTAGTTCAGTGAAATAATGCTGGTACTGAAGGTCCCCAATTCGGTTCCCATCACTTGCATATGCGGTTGCTATGGTTCAGGATTTACCAAAAGTTATTTTAAGAATTGGCGAGCATCCCACCTCCCAATCTTTCATATCCTCCTCAAAAATGAACAAAGTGATGAATGCGTTTTGTACTTTCCCGTGGGTTTAATGTGTTGGGTATATGAAATCACAATACAAAGTGCTCTCCCCTAAAATAATCATTGGCACACCTTATCGTTCTATCTCATTGAAGGTAAAAAAAAACCATTCAGAAAGAATGTTAGTCAAAAATAAATAGAATATGATGTTTCAGTAATTGTCATAAGAGAGACATAGCACGAAAGATACCCCAAGAAAGGCAGACAGGCTATCAAAGGGGGTATATAATAATGAGCAGTTTGTGTGGTGCATGAAAGTTTGTGTGTATGTGTGTGCATATGTGTGTTTGTGTGTAAGTATGTGTGCATGAACGTGTGCATGTATGTGTTTCTCATTTGGAGGAACCCCAATAAAAACATTAAAAAAGAATCGTTAGCCAAAAAGAAACAAAACATGTGATGCCAACAACGGTCATAAAGAGAGACGTAGCGCAAAAACAATGCCATTAAAGACACTTATGCGAAAGAGGCTCCCATGATGAGGACACTTAGGATGCTACTGATTAATTTTTATATATTTAAAAAATTAATAATAATAATAATAATAATAATAATAATAATAATAATAATAATAATAATAATAATAATACTAATAATAATAATATAATAATAATAATAATAATAATAATAATAAATTTACGAATCTAATATATATATATATATATATATATATATATATATATATATATATATATATATATATATATATATATATATATATATATATATATATAATAAAGGTCAAAAGACAAGGTCAGGATCAAAAGAAAACGAAAGGTCAAATTTCAAGGTCAAAGTTAACCGCCAAGTTTAGGTAAAATTTTAAGATCAAGGTTAAAAGTCAGATTTTTTTGCAAATTTCACACAGGCATCGTTCTACGAGCGTATGAAAAAAATATATATATATATAAAACGTCTCCTCTCTAAGATCCACAACATTGCAGTCCTGATTTGTGAGTTTGAAATTGATTCATGACAATAATGAATTATGTATACGCAAGTAGAATTGATTTACTGGCTCAGATACAATGAACCACCCGGGTGGCGCTTGAATACTGGATGAATATAATATATATCCTTGCTGTGCCTGGTGCGACGTTGAAAGATCAACGTGGTAACTACTGTCAATTTTACCGCAAAATAGATTAACTGCAATGGTGGATAATATAATAACAAAATTTGGTGAAATACGACGACCTGCTCGAAATGGTCATTATTATATCTGATCATTGTTGGTAGCGGAAATAAATTTGTCTTTGAATCACATATTCTTTTAAAGTGTTTACCAATAACATCATTGACTGATTTCTTCAGCTTATCAGAGTTAAATCCAGGAATTATAAATTTTGATAGTTGTTCTCTTGTATTTCGGAAATGTTTTTGAAAATCTGTCGTAAACAGATTATTCGCTCTAACTCGTTGAACTGGATCGTCTTTATTAACCATATACGCTGTATCGATTATATTTGCTGGGTTTACTGATCTCTTATCTCTGTTAACAATAATATCTTTCACGAACTCTAGGTCTGAACCAACCAGATTCAATTGTTGTTTTACTTCAATTATTTGACTTTTTAATTCATCGTTTTAAGAATCATTAATGCTCAAAAATAAACTTTTCAAATTATTAAAGACACGCTCATGTCCAGGCTTAATTGTGCTAGCATATGAATTTATTTCATTAACATCAAGTACTATTATTTTACCGTTTTGCCATGAATTATTTTTGCAAATTGGACTTCTGTGTTATCATGGGAAACGGCATGCGGAAAAGGAGCAATCGTCAACTCATCAGCTAGTTTTGCCAATCGCAGATATCAACATGCCAAAACAAAAGGACGAAAACATAGGCAATAACATTTCCTATTACGTCATCATTTTGGACATTTCAGTAGTCTTCATGCTGTCTCCACCTTCACGGGGTAAGATATATGTGCTTGAATTGTACGGTGCGGATTACATACAAATCTGAAAACAAGGTAATCTTCCGACTTAAAAACTAAAATTGGAGATTATGATGCATATAGCCGTATGGAGCCATAATGTCTCAATTGCAAAGCCAATGAGTAGTGCAAGAAACTCTTGCTATTGGCACCAAACGCGACAACGCATGCTCCATTCCATGTGTGAGGTGTGTGGCTGAAAAGAATCACTTTTCATCAATGCCACTAATAATGCAGATCCATTTGTATAAAACATCTATCATTGCAGATTCTGTCAACCCGATTCGAGCTGCGTCGACCTTCATGTGGTAAGAGATATTTGCTTGGGAAACTGAAATGGATGATGCAATGGCAATTCTTGAACGAGACATGGATATTTATGTCCCCATTGGAAAACTTCCAAGACCCAGAGGCGGTTGGACATTGTCAGGAAATAAGTACACAAGTCGGTGGAAGCCATTAGATCAACAACTTGATGAGCACGATAAACCACTTTCAGGTTGGAAACCCTAAAATGACATTGATGCCTTTGCGATGCGTCACTATGTATGTTACAGAGATCATCAAGACCATAAAGTATGATTCTAACGAGTCATGCCGAAACACTGTTAAAGAATTCAAGCCTAAATATTTTAGGGAACGTATGGACAGAACGCTCATTTGAGGTATCCTTGGCGCCAAACAAATGCTTGGTATTATCATCAATATTATAGTTTGTGATCTCGCAGACGAACTATATGAACACGTAGGCAAACAATTTCCAAGGTGAAGAGTGAAAGCCGTCGACGTCGTCTACATATATGCGCAGCAGACCTCGTCAATATGAGAGATTAAATCGCTTACAAAAATGTTTTTTATTATTTCATGACGGCAATCGCTGTCTTTAGTAAATACGCTTCGGCCATTTTACTTAAAAACAGAAAAGGAGCTTCTATCGTACAGGTGCTGGATAGGTTCACAGACCCATGACAGCATATTAACTCTGCTGGGATCATGGTAATGAATATTATAACAAACCATCTCGGACTGGCTTCTAAAATATAACACCACCGTCTACAATACTCATACCCTCCTCATCTCCTTAAGGTCTCTTTAATAGAACGCTTTAACGGGACTTTCATAAATCGCACGTGCAAACGAATCCCCAGTGATAGTACCCATGAATAGTTAGATTTTGGTTTCCTTCAACCACTTGACGACCGCTACAATCATATCTACCTTCGAAGCATTCAAATGACATCCCCATAAGCCTCCTTGATAACACCCATAGGATTTCTTGACTGAAATCAATATGTCTCAGAGGTTTAATATTTTAGATCTAAAAAAATTATTGCTTGAGGGGTTTGGATATCATAAACAATTATACTCGTTGATTCGCACTGCTTCTCAGACTAGCTTGACAACACCTCCGAAATAAACTTATCGTACTATTCCACCATTGCTCTTTCTTGATACATCTTTAAATTTAATGTCATGCTCAACCACACAAATCGTTTCAATATAGAATTTATACACAGACTCAAATTTGATCAGTTTTGCACTATCCATAAACTGAACTCAAAACACCTTATTCAACTTGTAATCAAACTCGTTCCGCTGGGGCTCTTTCAAATTAAAATGCTCCAACTTAGTTCGAAGTTTTTACCGCTGATTGTAAACTGCTTTTGATCTTCATGCCGATGAAAACGTTTCATCTACACCTCACCCTCTTCCTCGATACTTTTTGCACAATAAATCTTCTCAGACACATAATTCATATCCTTAGTGGCATATGTCATCATCTCCTTTACACGATCCAACAATGTCTTTGACTAATTCTCACTTCTCTTCAGAGTTTGTATCACCCAGACCTTAATTGTCTACGTGCCAGGGAATAGAGGTCTATACTGTACATCAAACACACCCTAATAAAAAACAGTGACCTTAAACCCAACGAAAATGAGCCAGAACTCCCACCGATC